>CCAG010023084.1:0-15238 GCA_001077435.1 Glossina morsitans morsitans
TAAAAAAAAAAAAAAAAAAAAAAAAAAAAAAACAGAAAGCAATATATGAAACATTATTGTTGGACCGTAAATATCAGTAGCCCAGAGGTCATTAAACAAACCAAAATCAAAACTATATGAAAATGCTTTGCCTCACCATACGTTGGGTCAAAATAGGAAATATAAGGAAAAATTTACGCTTTTCTACGCAAAGTTTTGCGATGATAGTCGCGATCGTAACGCTGATCAAAAATAAAGAAATTTTATATGCAGCTTTAAAGTACTTTGCTACAAATCTTTCTGCAAATCACTAAAATAATTCTCACTCCCAGTTCACTCAAAATTAGCAAAAATATGAATTTATGGGAATCTATCTTACAGAGTTTTTACAGGTATATATGTCGCTTTAAGTGCGAAGATGTGATTTAAACTTTTCTGCTTGTTTACTTAAGGCAGCGTATTTGCAGCATTCATGTTATAGATGAAAATGACTTTGTCTTAGAGGTTAAGTTACAGCCATGTAATGGGATATTTTCGCTTACGTAGAATGTTGCTTTTGCAATGTCTTTTGGCTTTGAAAATAATGCTTAGCAAACAAATAAAAAATACAAAGAAAATGCTTTGCCTCTACCCGAATATCTTACGTATGTAACCGGAATTTGTCGATAAGTGCACCTTACGGTACATGTGGAGAGCATGAATGCCTGAAATTATCTTTTTTCTTTATAGCTTGGACATTTAGCGGCATATATCACAGCACACAAATACTTCTTTTGACAATGAAAATGTCGCATTTTCTGAACGTATTTTTTTCCTAGGTATCGAAAGTGGATCTATTCTGAGAAGCGTGGAGGCGAAAGATTCATCCGAAAATCTAGGCGCACTTAAGTCTTTTCGGTTACCAATGTTGCCTTGATGGCGCTTCACTTCTCACGAATATCTATGAAAATGGCTTGATGATGATGGTTTGCCTCAAAAGAGCAACGAGTTCTTTTTTAACTGGCTTCCACAAATTGCCCGGCAAATGGAAAAAATGTATAGATTGAGAAGGACAACACTTCGAATAAAGCGTTTCCTTTTATTTTCACACAATAAAAGTGTATCTTCCATACAAAAATTCTAGTCTCATATGCACATCTCTGTTAAATCCTTTGTTACTTGGTTTTGATACGTGCGCGTATTAAACATTTTTAAACTACGGTAACAACTATGGAACAATTAAAGCTCCACGTTTCTATTGTACAAACGCAAGAGAGAAAGATTAATGTGTTCTTGGATATATCTAGATCGATATATAGTTCAAAATCAAGTGATACCTTAGTATGATGTGACAGAGCTCCAGCCTAAAAATGTAATAACATCAGAACTGCAAATCCGAATCTATGCTACGTTAGTTTCTTTGTTGTGAGATTCACTTTAACTTCGAGAAAGAAAAATATTAATAGCGGTTGAGAAGTGGAGAAACCATGTAATGGCTTAAAATTTAATAATAATTCCATCGAAAATCAGTTTTGCAATTTAGCACAAGAATCCATCAGAATCGCATTAAACTTTTATATAAAAATCATAAAACTTGACCACTCTTTGCGGCAAGGCCGCCTTGTGTTTATTCAATTTGAAATTTTCAATGGGAACTTAATGTTTGTCACATTTGTGTTAAGAAAAGGTAAATTTTACATCAAATTCATGCCTCAAAGGCCACACGAGAAAGCAAGTAAGAATATTGTACGCGGATGTGACTGACACTTTTATACACCAACCCACCCAGCACTTTTATCTTAGAAGAGGATTAAAAAAGGAAACCAAAAGTTCCATGTATATCTATAGTTTTGGAAGGACGTCGTTAAATTCTTCCATTTTTGTGCATGGACAGATACTGTAGGATCATTCATAGAATGTGGGTCGAAATTTTTCCGGTTATATCTGTTGTAGTTTATGAGTAATGAACGAAATACCTCCTTGGAAAATATACGTGTTCTCAGTTGATGTTTTGATGTTCACCTGTAAGCGTGTCCTTCAACCGACTTGGCCTATTTTTAATACCAATCAACTTCGGCTGCCTTGTAGACGAGCGGATAAGAGTCGCGAGTGCCAAGCGTCCACTTGGCTACGGCCATTCCCTATCTGTTCCTCTTTTCCCACTTCTTTCTAACCATCTCTGTGCTATCCGTGTAGGGGACCGCCTCCTAAGTTATTATATCATCACATTAAAAGAGGAAAAAAAAGAAAACTCTGATATTTAAAAAGGAAATTTATATGCGGAGCAGAAAAATACTTACCACATACATCACATAGACGGACAGACCGACAATCGAGCAGATGGTCCGATAGACCTGCATAAATCGATTCAAAATGTAATGGTGATTACGAATATACACATCTGGACTGGAAAATAGGCGAGTTGTATTTTTCAGTTCGATGCCACCGAAATAAAATGTAAAACGTGGCTTCCGTAAAGCTCACGTTTCTACATGTGGCAACACCGTTTTAAATTAATTCCAGGAAAAGATATACACCTTACAAAGTCTATGAAGCTTCCTCCTGTGTATTGCAAACGTTTTGACAAAGTAAGTATACCCCCATCCTTAAGTGGTGGGTATAAAGAAGCAAAGAAGATTTCGGATCGATGTATAAGCATACTCTTCAACATGTAACCTAAAGGTTCGCTAAAGGGGAATCGAACGCCCCTTCAATATTTTGAAATATTCGTTTCAAATGGGCGTAAGATTTCACGCCTAACCTCTATATCACCTGTTTTATATTGTGGTCATTATAGCGGAGCGAAAAAGTATTGCGAGACTCTTTAATAGGCCAAAATTCCTACATTAATCTCATTCATATTTAGTTCATTGGGCTTTCGAACTTAAAGTTAAACACGCTGCTAATAGCTTGGAAATTTTTTAGACGACCTAATATTTACATGACATTTACGACCCCGTTCTGGTTGTTCGGGCTGACGATAAATTGTTGATGTTTTTGTTTATGTTCGCATTCTCGAAAAGCGTTGACAATATAAATATTAAATTTGGTGAGTAGTAAATATCGGTTGTTTTTCATTGTTATTGTTGTTGTTCTTTTTATATTTGTGTTTTGTTTGCAATATTTTGTTAATCAGCAAAAATACTGCAAATAGAAGAAAGAATTTATATACATTTTAGCAAGTTTTGTAGCTTTTGCTTATCTGTTCTAAAGTGCGTGTCTCCCTGAAACTGCGTTCATTTGCATATTAAGAAAACTAGTAAACCATTCCTTTAACCGCAAATGAGATGTAAATTGTTGTACGCTTCCGATAATTTAATAGCAGCAAACACATGTTCAGATTATTTTACTATTTACTCGATTTCCGAGACTTAACTTCACCATTTTATTGGGAAGAAATTTAGCTCAGTTATAAGAAATTTAAACGTTACTTGAATGGAAAAATAAATCAACTGAAAGGTTATCACTGCTATTAGTCCAGTTTATGAGGCAGGCTTATTGCTTATTATCGTCAGTTTTGTAATTGCAAAATATGTAAATTTTGGCAATTGCATAAACGGTGCGTTTCCTTGTAAGTAGATGTCAGTTACGCTTACATTGGGCACTTGGGAACTTATGTAGCTGCAAGTGTCTGGAAACTACTTTTATTTGGTTCAGGTTTACCAAAACAGAGGTCAGTTCGCACTCGTGACATGTGTCGCGGTGAGCTAAGTTCTCCGGCAGTTATAGAGGGGGATGGGGCGGACGAACATTACCCCTAGTTCCACAGACATTTACTAAAGGAGTGCACGTGTCATTAATACCCTAACGCAGAAAAGACGGAGAGACAAAGCTCGCCTATCTAATCGGCTGAACGTAATCTTATGCCCAAGGCCGATCTTAACCCTACTCCCATTATGATACATACATATATATATATCTGGTACGAAATAATACACGCGAGCGTATCTAATCAAATCCAATGTTTGGTGATCTCTGTTGATAAGGTTTAAAAAAAACTTTTGTTAAAAATCTTCTTCTGTTCGTAAATAAATGAGAAAAGATTTCTGCAAAGCCAATTTTATGCTCTTTACGACGTTACAGTTTTCATTCGTGTACTCCAAGGATATTTTATTTAAGTTAAAAGACATGCAACACGTAATTCATTTGTTATGAGTTAAGTGGAAAATTAATAATTAAAACTAACTCGTTTCCTCTCAAAACATTGCGGTTGTTATGTTTTTGCGCGTGTGGGAGAATAGAAAACAAAACTTCTAACGTAATAATAATTTATTTACTACATGTCATTGCTCAGTTTTGCTCTGTGCTGAAAGCCCTCATCGCTGTGCTGGATTAATAATTCGATGCTTTTAAAAAATGAAAACATACGAGAGAACGCAACAATAGAACCGCGAAGTTTTACGCTTTAATAATAAAATGGTAGATAAGATTTTATAAAAAACTTCAATTCTGAAATATTTGCGAAATTCTAAAATTTATCAAGAGGAAGCTAGAATTTTCATATCCTAAATTAGACTTTTTCCATTCTTAACCCGGAATCCTCTGCTAACACGTAATTTAAACAAGTAATAACCATATAGTGGGCCACGGCCCACCGTTAAATAACCTACGCCACCCTAGAGGTCTTTATATAACAACTTTTGACTTTTTGGACAGACGGACATGTTTAAATCGATTCTGAGTTTGCTTGTATTCAAGAATATGAATACTTTGTGGGGTCTCGTAAGCTTACTTCTGGTCGGTGTAAACAGTTTCGCTAGACATTTCATTTAAAGTATTGTTAATCGCTAGCCACTACTTCCCCCACTTCTTGGACAGTATATGAATGCCATTCGGAAAGAACAACTGGTGTTTGAAATCTGTCCAAAAGAGAACCCATTTTTGGCCGCGGTCACAAGAGTGTTGCTCGCACAAACAATGAAACACGGACCAAAGAACAAGTCTTAGTCAGCTAAGTGCAGCTAACGTTTCTTTGCATTCTACCTCATCTCAAATCATTGCAACCTGGAGAAATATTAAAAATTTTGCTAAAAATGAAAGCGTCGCAAATTCGTAGTATAATGCAGGATGACTCCTCACATTCAGTTATGGCACCGCAGATCGCTCGAAACATTGATAGTGTATTTGGCTCAAGTGAAGTAAGTATCAAACGCTCGATCACCTGGACTCAAATGCCAATAATAACACACCAAAAGTACCTCTTAGTCCATCTCGAGGTGCCCACCAATTTCATTTGAAGTTTGGTATTAGGAAACAAACAAACCTGCCAATGTTAAATTTCATCCTTGACGACCTGATAGTTTAATCCTCGATTGGAAGCACCACGGGCACTCGATTTTACGAATAGCGCTTTTTTTAACACAAAACTCAATTCCGATAGAAAGCCCAAAAAAATGATGCATTGTTTTACCCCAACGGAGTCGCTTAGTCTCCTACGTTAATTGGAAAACATTTTCAGATGGAAAAGTCACAGTTTTATTTAGCAGATACACGTATACATATGTATACGTATAGTCATCCATATATGATATATCTGCTTATGCCCTTGTGGAGCAAACGTCTACTTGAATGAAGTGTAAGATTAAACGAAATATCAAATGATTTACGTTGACTTGAAGCGTCGTTTATATCAATATGATATGGTCTGCATAAAGGTATTATTCTGTTCCCTTGCATACTCACGATTGCACCGGGAAAGAAAATGGACTGCGGATGTTAACTGCGTATAGAAAAAGCACACTTGCAATAAAAATAACGTTAAATAAAAGATTCTAGATATTTAGAACAATTCTAGCACTAATAAACCCGTTCCCCCATATCCGAGCCCAAGACGAGTTTCCTAATTATTATATATGACGTCAATTGGAGTAATCTCTGGGTTCGTGTATTTTCAGCGCATTCTAAAAAAAGTAAAATAGACGCTCTTCCAAACATGATGATACAATGATATGCGACTTTGAGCTACAGATAAAAACTAGGCGTTGTAGCCCGTGTGTCCCATATATATACGTGACGTGAGATTAGAAGAAAGGGGTTATAGGACAAAAGAAAAATGTAAATAAATACAATATTTTAGTATGAAATTTATTATATTTTGTAATAGAAATCCTAAGAACTTTGTCAACACACACTCAGATCGGTTGTCCGTTGTTTGCTTTGCAAAGCTTACAAGCGTAGAAAGTAACTTTGCACTGTTTTTTTGTAGCCGAAAGATTTTCCATTCGACACTATGAGAATCGTAAGGAGCTGTAAACTCTTTACTCGACGCATCGACGCATCGACTCGGTGAGCGACAGCTATAAACTCCCACAGACCCCAATCTTCATACGTTCATCGTTTTAAAACTTGAAAAATTTTGTTCAATACGCAACGCATTTTCCAAGAAAGTCTACCACGTACTGTGATAAGCAACGGTCGGCATCGAAGGAGTTAAGCGAGGAAAAGCTTTTATAAATTTTTTTCATGTCACTTAAAAACTGGATTGCATTGTATGTTAAAAATAATAATTTACTGCTTGCTTTATAAATTTCGGAAAGATGTTGATTTCGTTTAGTTCTATTTTCAATTGCTGTTAAAAATTAAAAAGAAAAAGTAGAAAACGGGGATAAAGGTAAAAAGATGGCACACATTGCCACATCCACCATTGATAGGACTTCTATTTTCATCAAATGGAACTTTAAAACTCTCTTCAGCGCTGTATAGCTATTTTGCTTTCTATTATCACCGATTTTTACAATTTTTTACATAGTCTTTGTTCTCGTCTTCTCTCAATGTATCATTAATATTGGCTTGAGAGAAGTTAACTTTCTCACTTTACTTTACCGTATCTTCCGATTGTTTTAACATGGTTCGACTACACGAATATAATGTAATATTACGGTGAATAACGAGAGAACGAGTGAGTGAGCGAGTGAGGAGAGGAACGCTAGCGCACGGAAGCTTTCGATAATTGCTTTCTTATTAACCTATTATGCTATTGCAGATTAATTTATCGGACGTATGAAAAGGGAAAGCACAAAATATCTCAATTAAAAAGAAATTAAAATTGTAGTCTTCATGTGCTTCCTGAATGCATTAATAAAAATTGAGTTAAAAACGTCTTTTAAAGTACCTTTTTTTTTTAATTATTATTAACGAAAGAGTTCAAATACCTTTATAGGCGATACATTTCGAAACGTTCAGAGATCGTATGGCAAATGCAAATAATTTTGATCAAGTTCTGTATAGCTTTAAATATATCCGGCTGTCCATCTGTGCTAAACACTCTTCCGCTCGCAAAACTTGAAGTATCGCCTTTAAATTTGGAAAAGACATTTGAAGTTTATGCACAAAGGTTGGCATTAAACGCGGGCCAAATCACTCATACAATACGGCTCAAGTGCAACATAAATTGATAATACCTTCGCTTTCTGAGTTTGTTGCGTGTTACTTAGTGATGAAAATTCCTACAAATATGTATTCTACAAAAGTGGAGAAAATTATTCACGCCTCCCCAATATTATAGATTTCGGAAATTTAGTTTTTCGGTATTTTCAGTTTTTCTTTTCAATTTTTATTAGAGTAAAAGTGATGGGTAGAAAATATTCGGTCACAGTCGAACATAATCTTCTTACTTATTATTCCTCATTTTATTTTTCATGAATGCACAGCAGCCAAAATGCATTATTGCGAAAAATTATTCACTTAAATTGTAAAAGCCTTACCTATACTCATAAACAAGGTTTCTCAGTTTGTTGCATCAGCATTAGCATTAGCATTGAAAATGTTATTTTTGTAGTTGTTATTTTCTGCACATCTACACAAATATTGTTTGAAAATTGTCTTTTTCTTAAAAGAAAAAGAAAAACCGTAATGGGCTTATTCATCCGCTTCATGCATTTCTTCTCAGTAATATTAAATAAAGTACATCGGCCTTAAATGCATATCCAAAACCATTGTTTACGGGTTTGGTCATTTATTTATTTGTTTGGCTACTTATTGCATTTAAATAAAGCAATGCCGGAAATGTTCGTATCCTGGGAAGCTCCAATTAGCTCCAATTCTGGCGACCCTGTGAACTTCATGAAAACATTGATGTCGTGGTTGGCTTTAAAGCCGCATACTATGAGTCAAAGATGACAAAAGGTGTTACCACAAGCCCATAAGCTGCCTCATAACAGTTAAAAGATAATGTGAATAATAAAATGAGTAAAAGTTTGGCACGCACCAGTCCACTACAAAATCGCTCGACAAGAGAAGTAAAAGTTGTATGGTTTGGCTGCACTGATAGCGATATTTCCGATCCACAGTTCGGGATATAAAAAAAGAGTGAAGTAAATTCTCGGCAGTCAACGTTGCTGGGTTACTTGAAAAAATCGGCAATAATTCACAATTTAAAAATAGGTATTGTACATAAGTTGTAATTGTGCTCTCGTTAATTCGTTGTTAATCAAAAATAGTGAGGCAACAAACGCACAGAATAATAAAAATATTCGGTAACGAAGACGTAACTGACTGAACCGCATTTATTATTAACAAGAAACTTGAATTTTTACTGTACATTGATATTATATTCAGGTGTGGCAACATTTTGCCAGCCTCCCAACTTCTTCATATTGTAGGCGTATCTTAACAGGGCTACCATCAATCTTAAAACTAATATAATAAATCCACATAACAATTTCCAGAAATTCTTGGGAAAGACTCGGAGTTACTTTCCATGTTGTAAGGAATTGCCAACGTACACAACGGTGTTCGTTTATCGTCCGAGGTCGTGCTTTATGGAGCCGGCGATTAACTATGGATATTGGGCGTGCTATTAGAAAACCTTTTACGAATGCTTCGATATCGGCAGAATCTCAAAAAATTTATGACATGATTATAGTTTTTAAAGGCAAACGTAGAGGTAAACAAATCGTAACCGAAGAAGGGAAGTGAAGCTTGAATGCTTGGGTGAGAGCCTCCAAAAATGGATATATATGCTTCAAGTGTTAGGACACAATATGGTATCGTTTGGCAAATAGTGCCGCGATTTGGAGCTGTAGATATGTCCAATCGTATGGTAGCGCACTATTCTCATTCTGCAAAAAGCCGAAAATGTTATCATAGTATCGCTCTCCAATTTTCGAGTGTAGCTGTTCTTGATTCATGGATTGTTTTCAATCAACGAAACATTAGAATGTCTCTTCTGGAGTTTCCGACATGCCCGGAATGTACGAATGACTTACCATTACCGCTCAGCGGCCGCAAATGTAGAATTTATTTTCCATTTGTTCTTACCATAAAAAAAACGCCCCTGAAGAGGTTAATTTTTGTGAATATTTGATAAATTACGCTGAATATATAGATAAAAAGGGAGAATTTACCCTAATCCTTACGACATAAAGTGAATGGGGAAATAGTTCGTTAGAATTGCTCGGCTGTGTTCAATTTGTTGTGTGTTTGTCATTTTTGAAGATGAGAAGATAAGAACGGAATGGAAAAGGTATCACGCAATTTCCACAGACCAAATCAGAAGATAGAGAAAGTAGACTTCTGTGAACGGATGTGTAACCAATAGGTGCGTTTTCTTTTTTATTATTTTTTTTATTATTACTATTACTTACATTTCATAATTCATATCACGGTAAAGCTTACAAACAATATTACCAGATGCATAATTCTTCATTAGCTAATTTTTCGTCATTGTGTCAAGCTTGATATTCCGCAGTAGTGTGTATATAGTCGCGGTAAGACTCTTCAGCATAAACTTTATTATAAAACTAGAACTTAGTTATAGAACATTATAGTGGGACACGGTACACCTTTAAACACCCTACACCACTTCGCCCAATAGTAACTTTTCAAAAAAAGGCGTTAAATGGAAAGTTGTCGAAAAAGTGGTCCGAATCGAACCAATAGCGTTCGTTCTTGGGCCAAAACATATCGCTGTACGAACTCTCATCGAACTATCTCAAAAATGGCAACCTGTAAGCTGAACACAACGAAACAAGACGGATAGACAAAGTTAGATATATATATATATACGTACGGTGTGTTTATCGTAAGATCTTCTTCTCAGTGTTACTTGCGTCCGCGCAAATTTAATATACCCTATACTACAAATCGTGCAGTGTATCAAAAATTTTGTAAATTTTTAATATTTCTCTTGACAAAAAATCATTGAAAAGCAATACTTTAATGTATTAAATGAATGTGAAGAACGTCGATGAAATGGTCTCCGATGTCAATGTTCTTGCTCAGAAAAACAACAGAACAACAAGAAAATCCACTTAACTAAATTTGAACCATTTAGTCGGTTTATCTTTTAGGGCAAGCTCCATATAAGAAGAGTTGAAAATATTTCATTCCGACAATGGATCCCTAAGTTGGATATAGTTTTCAAACTTTTCTAATTGAACTGAACTTCTCTCGTTATCTTGCGGTTAAGGGCATTAGTCCAAAACACGTCTAGTACACGTCTAATTTATTTCTGCAACATATTCTCGTAATCATCAGGATAGGAATCAAATAGATAATCAAGCCTTTTTGGCTGCAGCCAATGACTTGAGTCCTTTCTTATACATACCTCGTCATATACACTACACACTTATCCATTCATGACAAATAACATAAATAGACAATTTGCTCATATTGGCGTATGCTCGCTCGGCTAATTCGTACCCTATCTTGTTTTATAGATTTTCTTTCATTTCGTGTTTGGTATGAAGTGTTTTTGTTTAGAAAAAGCATGTTTGCTTATGTTTATATATTTTTGCGAAAAGTCTTAACTCTAAAACATTTCAAAGTTGAAATTGTACAACTGCAAACAACAAGTTGTTCGAAAGAGTGCACATAACAAAGGAGCAGATAAACTATGATACAACGACAACAACACTGATATACGTACAAGACAAGTTGCAAGTTTAAGTAACTTTGCAAAAAACAAAACACAAAAAAAAAAGAAGAAGAAATTATATAACGAAAAGAACAGAAATTTCTATGAAAAGTTAAAAGTTTTCTGCTTGAATGCCACATTTAGTTCACAGTTCTTTTTTTATTTTTTTGTCGTTCGTTCCCAAAATTTTAGGTTGTATTAAATTCATCATTTCGTTTGTCGTGTGCACGCAAAAAACCTTTTTCTTGTCATATTTCACATTTGTATGTATGCCATCGCCTTCTATTATTCCACTCGATCATGCAAAAAAAAAAAAAAATTGCTTTTCAGCACTTGGTTTTTTAAGTGATTTATATTTGAAGATAAACAACCTAAAGCCCACAACTACATCCACGCGCATTACTAAATAAACAGAATTCATTTCTATGCCTTTCTATTTCCATCAATTATCGTTTGCTCCGCTTGTAAACACATATTCTTTTTCTTTCTTTTTCTGAATCAATCTTAGAAGAAGCATTGCATGCATGCATGCATGCTTTGCGTTTTCTAAATACGTTTATCGAAGGACATTTTATAGCATACCCTTTTAGAAAAGATCCTTGATTCGCGGAATAAGATTCGAAGGGAATTTATCAAAGCATGTTCTTCTTCGTCTAAACGTTTATCGCTTTATCTATTCACATTTTGAGATCACAAGCACAAGACTTGAGACAAAAAGTTAAGAAAAAACAAAACGTGTTTTTATAAATCAGGTAAACATATCTTTAATTTGTTTATTATAACTTGCACCTAGCTTTTGTTTTTGTTTTTCGACAAATTCACAATTGAGCAAAAGTAGATTCGATTAATAAAGCCCTAGAAAGTATAACATGTCCGTCATATGCTTCTAGCTAGCATTGGATGAACGCAAACTCAGTTTAAAACTTCACGTTAATGTTCAGTTGGTGAACTATACCACTCTCTCATTATATATGCATGCATGCATGCATGTACATGCATATTATACATATATATATATATATATATATCATGCGTTCATGTGTTACAGTTACAGTAGAATAACGTTCAAGCGTAAGATTAAAGTGAAAATGAAGTAAAATGCTTCCACAGTTATCAGTCTGCTTCTTACTCGATTGTGCCCGTAGGAATAAACACTAGGTGCAGAAATTATATTCGCTTGGATATTTATCATTAGATACAACGCATTTATTGCTATAGGGGCAATGTTTTCGAGAATTAGATGAGCACCATTAACACACATATTAAAAAGAGTATTAAAAAGAAACAACACATACTTTTAACCAGATTTCGATGCTAGACGACGATGGGGAAAAAGTCGGAAAAGTTTAGTTTTATTTTGCGTCGATGAAATATGCAAAGTCTAAATTTTCCTTTCGATCTCAAACTGTCCGCTTCCAATTCGCCTGATATTCTGCATCGGGCATGTGGGTTGTTAGCTTCCCTGGAAAATGATTAGCTTCCATTAAAGCTTCTCTCAGTAAACGCTTAAGTGGATTATTTTCATTTTGACAAATGGAACAACAAATTCGGTATTGCTTTACAGTCTCTGCGCGGTTTGGAAAGACACGAATATGGTTTGCATGTGCACATCGCCTTCTGCATGCACGCAAATACATCGGCTTATGCAATATGTGTAACATTAAAAGTGCATTATATGTATGCATTCGTGCACAATTAATAAGGTGTACTGTGTCAGGTAAGTTACAAGTTGCGTACATCGTTCACACATTCATAGATGTAAATAAAAGCAGAAGTTAGAAATTAAATTTCGGCTTGGAACGAACTCTTTCATACCTGTCGCTTACATTGTTTTCTTTTGTCTTCGTTTTTCCGCATCCTATTTAGTATTTATTTTCCATTTCCCCCTTTTTCAATTCAACTGTTCACACATCAGCCGAATTAGGCTATCAATTAACAATTAAACAAACAACATTAATGCAACATTCAACCACGAAACGTAAACCAAATTATTGCTAAGAAACCTAAGTGGGATGAAATGTTCATAATGGCTTTTGCATTGGCTCAGCTTTAACAACTGATAACTTCTAGAGAATCGAACGGGAGCAGTAACGTAGATGTCTCTCCATTAATCACTTTTACCAAGAATGAGATCCCAAGTATAAATCGACGTTTCATCAGAGTGGGTAATGATATGAGTATTAATCTATCTTCATGTAATGGGCGCGCTAGAGAGTGGTGCCATCGCAAGCTCCTTAACGCAAAAAGCAAAGACTGTTTTTGCAGCGATTCGATCGCATTCACATAACAGCGACAGGACGGAGACCATACAGCGGAGACGCAGCATACTCCAATATTGGTCTAACTAACGGCATATACAATCTCTTCGTAATATATGGGTCGTTGAATTCACGAGGCCAGGGCTTAATGAATCCCCACGTGGATCTTGCTTTATTGATAATGGATGAAATATGTAGATTAAACCGTTCTTTTCTATCAAAACGCACACCTAAATCCGTTCTTTTCTATCAAAACGCAGACCTAAATCATAAGCCACGTCTTCATCGTCCAATTCATATGAATTTACAAAGTATTACGTTTGACACACTGTCCGTCTTGAAAACGTAATCTTCTTGCATATCAGTGTGAAGTCGTTAACCGAACACCAAGTAACTAAATTATTTAAATCAACTTGAAGGGCTCTAGCACCCAGTTCTGTGTGAACAGTTTTATATGCTTCTCCATCATCTGAATATATTCCTTTTTAGATGATTTAGTCCCGCATGAGAGATCATTTATGAAAAGCACAAATAGAATAAGTCCAAGGCGACTTCCTTGAGTAACTGTAGTAGTGACAGTCAAACAGTACTCTATAGGATCTGTTAAAGAGGGATGAGCTGATCTACTTTACTAGGTAGGTATAAGGGCAAACCTAGGGCTTGCAGCTTAAACATCAATAATATGTGGTTTATTCGGTCAAATGCCTTATTAAGTCCATACGTATAGCTTTCTTTTGGACGCCTTCAGAAAAAGCGTTTCCAATGTGATTGGTGAATGCCGGCAGTTGCGCTTATACCAAATTGTTCTGGTTGTTGCATACATACGTCCAAACTCAATATACTACCGCACACAAGTGGTGGGAGGGTATAAAATATTACAAAATGACAACGACGGAGCATTTGTTAAGTTAGAGGGTTTGAAGCAAATTGAAATCTTGAAATCCCACAAAAAAAAGAACCATAGATTTAATCAGTATATCGATAGCCAAGGCGATGCTCTAGGCAATGTGATTGGAGTGAAACTGAGAAGAATAGTTCTAATCGAAAAAAGTGAAAAAGAAGAGAAGAATGGTAATCTTTTGTTAATAAAAAATAAAAATCCTCTACGTAGCGTAAAGATTGTGGAAGTTTTTATCAGTGCTTGAGAAAAATGCGTTTCAAAATTTTAGAATGTCTGGGAGACAAGCTCTCTTAACCAGTTAACGAATATGTACATCGTGATCCGTCCATCCGTCCTTATCGAATTTTCCCATAAAATCTTATAACTATGAATATTTATTGCCATAATAAGAAATTTTAGAAAATATTTTTATCATTTTGTCAACTCGTTTCATTACAACGTAATTTCGTATTACACATACTCTCGATTTGACGAGTATACGAATATATCACGAAAGAGGTCGACTAACTGCTTACTTGCAATCAATTTTATTATTGTTTTTTTTCTATTAATCTGCAATCCAGTAGGACTATAAAAATGCCTTTCTATTCAAATATATTTATTCGTTTTGTTTCCTCGGTGATCTTATGCGTAAAAGCGTTCCTTTGGCTTCATCTGTCAATGACAGAACCGTGTGTAGTGTAATACAAAAGGCGGAATAGCAAAGAAAACGGCAAGAAAATGTACCCTTCAAGAATCCAAATTCGCAATCATCTCCAAGAATTGCTCATCGCAACCTTTTAAGTGCTTGGCATAAAAGTGGCTTGGCATGAAAATTTAGCACTTTTACTTTTTCTGGCTTTGTAGGATAAAGGTGATGGGCACGACCGAATAGTCACGACTGACTAAAATTTTTTTATTTGTTTTATTTTCTTTTTAAAGGACCAATCACTCAGACGATGTCCCTTATGCGCGTAACAGGGTGACGGTCAGAAAGAATCAAAAGAAAGGGAATGGGATAGAAAAGTGGCCGCAGCTTATTCCGACTGAACATCTACGATAGCTCCATGTCACCAAAGCAAACTGACAAGTGAACCGGGAAACACTGACTTGATAGTAGCGATTCTTGCCTATTCGGCTACTCTTGTGGATAATGGAGCTGCACTAACGTAATACTTTTTAGAGACATCTGTTAGTGCATTAGAGCAGCTAGAAAGCAATAGGGAAACAACTTCCTAGTAGGGATTCATCCAACCAAGCAGTCTTCTTGGAGCGTTTTAAGAAAAG
>CCAG010023086.1:0-22841 GCA_001077435.1 Glossina morsitans morsitans
ATATCCGCCTGAGTAGCCGAGTAGGCAAAAGTCTCGACTAGGAATTCATTCGTCGTGGGTTCAAATCTCAAGTGCGGTAGAGTTTTTATAATAATAATAATAACAATAGTAATAATTATAATATTAATAATAATAAAAGCCGAAAGCCTTAGATGCTAGTGCTTTAAGACAATAGTCTTAGAATTTATTCTCTGGCTAAGTTTATAATAATAATAATAATAATAATAATAATAATAATAATTTTACAATTTGAAGTATGTTCTAAATGTTGAAAAATTTAGTATTTCATTAAACAGAGACACTTAGTAAAATAGGTTAGCAAAAACCATTTATCTTGAAATAGATTGTCATTTGCAAATGAGGTCAAGGATTTGTTGAAAACCAGGTCACTGAACGCATAAAATGCTAGACATTACTCCTCCATACATTAACGTGCTAAAGTTCAACATAAGAAAATTTTACAAAAATAATTTTTAAGTATCGCTTAAAGTTAAAAACAAAGAAAAGGAAACCCTTTGTCAATGTTATTTTCATAGCTTTTATTTGTAAGAACTGTGGCGACCTTTTTATGTACTTTCAGAACAAAAAAAAGCATTGAAAAACATTGACTTCCAATGTTGTTTGTTCTCGAACTGAATATTGTGTCATTTAATTGTTTATTTTAGCGTTTTGGTTATTTTCATATTGATCGCTTACATATTTCCACTTATTCACAAAGTTTTGTATCAGTTTTTGCCGCAATATGCGAAGAGAACATTATTGTTGTCACACACAAAACTCTGTCTTCCATATACTCTCGCGACCAACCGTTTGTTTTCGCTTAACACAAATGTACCAAAGTAGTAGACGTGCTGTTTGTAGGGGTTTGTTACACAAAACAGTATATACCTACATGTGTTTTAACTCGGACATATGCTCCATATTATTGAACGACTGCTTTTGTGGTTTGTGGCTATCGTGGCGATGGAGATGAGTGAAAGGAACACACCACGGAAACATATTCGACGCATATACACTTATCTATAATATTTAAGTAAATATATACGTATAAGCAGAACTGCTTGATTGTGCGAAAGATAGAAGCGTTAATGTTTATTGTTTATGAACGCTTGGGAATTCGTATAATTTGCTTATATATGCAAAGACCATATATACAGCTTTTATGAATAAAGTTAAACAAAATTTTTATACGTAGTATAAATATATTTTTACAATAACCAATAAAGGAAGGAGGGCAGCATGCTTCTTTATCAATCCTTTTGCAGGATTTATTGAAGATCCTATAAAATAATTTTTATTCAACTTTGTCTGAAACGATTTAATCTGCAGTCGAAACTCGCAAAGATCGCAGAAGTGATTGATGAAATGTACTACTACTACTCCATGTACTAGATGTCTGCCTGATTGTTGCTGTTTAGTGTAAAGACGATTACGAATTTTGTTAAGAAAAATTAAGTTTCCAACGTTTTCATATGCACTGCCGACGATTTGTGAAAACGCAGAAGGAAGCTTCAGAGGATCTACAAAATATATATATTCTTTATCAAAATCAATTTCTGCATTGATTTACGTATATCTGCCTGCTCTTCTATCTGTGTTATGTGATCCATTGTGATGAACGGACGCACAAGTTGAGTTTCAGGTTTCTAATTCGGCATAGACATTGGACATCTGCCGCGGAGCAGAAACTGTGAGCGTCTCTGCTCTCCAGATTTGCTAACAAACTACAATAGATACAATCTGCGTTTTTCATTCTTTTTTTTATTGTTTTTTTAACAAACAGATGGGGGATATGCAATCTTCTTAGTTGTATTTTTTCATCTCCTCTTTTCAAAGTAAGATTCAAAATGAAACCAACCAGTAGTCTCCTCAAACTCTGTGTAGCTTTGGCATTTTATAAGTAAACCATTGACCCATACGCATCAATTCCTATTATTTTTAACTTATTAATCCTAAAAACCCCTTAAAATAGGGCGAAGAGGAATCGAATATTCAGATAAGTTTGCATAGCTGATTCAAAGTATGATGTTAAACGTGTTTGTTTTTTTCTTGGGTCCCAGTGCAAAGAGAACATTTGCTCCTAAAGACAACTGACATAAGAAGAAGAAAATAAAAATCTGCTAGTTCCCCTGACGCATCTTGTTTGAGGATTAGCATTCTCACTTACTATTAGTTTCTTTTAAAATCGAACCTTGTCGAATTTAGTTACCTCTGTTCTTGTCGGACCACCATTGAAGTAACTAGCTGTGAGAGCCTATACTAGCCAAATGGACTATCCTATAATAATGTATTATTATAATGGCTTATATCAATTTACTGAAGTTTTATTGACTTTAATTCTTTTTTTTTCTCTACGTGATTTGTTTGTACAGATGTTTAATCAACAATAACTTTAATTAATTGCTTTTCATCGTTTTATTTTCAAATCTTTCGTAGAACAAATTTAGTAGAGTTAGTTAATACTATAAAAGTTTGTTTGCAATAGAAAGAAGATCTTGCGAGGATTAAATTGTAACAACTTTAAAAAAAAAAAAAAACTTTATATATCTATTTATCTACAGATAAGATTCAGCTAAAATAAATTAAGAGCCGAATTCAATTTATTCTTAGAAACAAATTTTGTGCTAAGTATTTTCAACAAAAATTACGAAATATGTGGAGGAAAATAAAAAGGAAATTCATACATTAACAAGAAAAAGCATCTAATTTGGATACAACATAAGCAAGTCACGGGATAATAAGAGGTGTTAATTTTTTATAGAGTTTAAATAATCGTATATTGAGATTGAATTGTTGTTATTTAGACTTCTGGGAAGGACTCTAAACGGGTTTGGCAAGCTTGTAGTTGTACGTTCATTGACTGTGTTTTGTGAAACCAAAATTTGTAGAAGAAACGTTGGAAACATTGAGGTTAATCTACCCCAATATCGTCGACGTAGTAATAGTACAATTTTTTAACTTAATTAATAAGAACAATACAACAAAAATAAATCTACGAATAAATCTATAAAAAAATTTAGATTTGATAAAAATAGAGCAAGACGTATGGAAGAGCAGTAAAGTAACGGCTTTCGAAATTTTGCAACGACTGCAGACTCGTTCGTTTCACTCAAATTTATTCAAATATTTTCGGTTCTACGAAATATTGCTAAGTTTTAATTAAATTCCCAAGCTAATTGTATAGAATTTTTTTTAATTTTAACAAATTTGGTTCAATTGAGTTCCAATCGATTTTAAATTCCTTTCCAATACCATCTAATTTCATTCAATTCAATTTAAATCTGTTCTCTATTCTCTTCTACTCAATCCTTTTCCGTTTTCTTCGTTGCTGCTTGTTATTTAACTCAGTTTATTTCATTAACTCAATTCAGTTCAGTTCAGCTTAATGCAATTCATTTAAATGCAATCCAATTCAGTTCCATTCGATTTAATATAATTTAACTAAGCCTATGCGCATGCATACAACACTCCAAGAGGCTTGAAATAGACCCATGCATTCTGATAGCCATGAATTCAGAGTCACTTTCTGAATCGATCAAAACATGTCTGTCCGTCTTCGGTCTTGAATTTTCGTGTTCACCGAATATTTGAGATATTGTGATGTGTTGACTCAAAAACTATCGCCATTAAAAACAGTTCGGCTCGGATCACTTGTTTGACCATTTTCCTTATAGCGCATTATTCTGAAAAGTCGTTACAGGAATGGGTGTTTTGTGGCTGGCCGCAACCTACCAAAGAGCTTGCAAATTTAGTTTTTCGGTTTCTTGTTTACTCTTTTTTAAGAAGAGTCTAGTGGGTATAAAAAATTCGGTCAGAGCAGAATATAATTTTTTCGCTCGTTTTCTATAAAATCAATAGAAGAGTATTTTGAATTCACTACATACCATAA
Source organism: Glossina morsitans morsitans (assembly GCA_001077435.1). NCBI lineage: Eukaryota > Metazoa > Arthropoda > Insecta > Diptera > Glossinidae > Glossina > Glossina morsitans. Next base: position 3,890 of record CCAG010023086.1, read on the forward strand.
TCAAGGAGAAACTTTATAAAGTTATTGATATGTGAATTTGCGTGTACACATTTCTTTTTTTAAGTAAGTGCTGCTTATCTCGTAAATATTTGGCAACGATATTGTCATAAAAGCTTATTTAGTTGTTCAATGAGAGACTGGGATTTCTTGCCGAGTAGATAAACTCATAACAATATTCACGATACGATGAGTTTTAATTTAGTGTCGATAAAAAAATTTTCTTAAAACGAGACACGTGTTTGGTTGGTAAGAAACCTGCCGAAAGTTAAAACTAAAACTCTTCTCAATGCTAGCAACACATTGTAAAGACTGAAAAATCTTGCGAGGTAGGAATTTTCTTATTGTTCTAAGCTCTCTCCTGCGGTTATCTTGGAGGGCTATCCAGACGATTTTTAACGATTTGCTTTGTAATTTTATTTTACTCTAGTAAATTGGCGAACGCTTGTCGATTGTTATAAATGTTATATGAAAGCCATACACTTTATTACCGTGTTCACTTTTAAACGTTAAAGGAAACCTACAGCATATTTCTTAAATGTGTTAGCAACTCACACGACCCTAACGTAAGGTATTTAGAGACCAATGAGATGATTCCCTAAAGTTTAGTCTGTCCCTGACTATACCGTCCATTTTATAATGTAACATCTCAGTTTCCCTGTTTAGTCCTTCTATTCTCACTTAGTCCCTGGCCTAAACGGCTTCTGACATTAGTTCCCAACGCGTACGTTTACGAATTTCCAGAAAATTATGTCTGTGTAGCCCGACAGCTTTAATCGGAGAGAGAGAGTGTCTCTAGATACCCTCTAAACCTATCTGTCATGATCACCGTTGTCCAGCGATTGATAGTTTAACCGCCCTGGTTTCCGGTCTGTTTGTAAAATAATATCTACATTTGAAATAAAATAACGTGTATATATATATTCATATACATAAGGTAATACATTATAAAGTTGAAGAATAATAATAAGGAAATACAATGTATACGTAGAAAATGGATGAAAACCGCAGTGTGTGACCAAAAAAAATTGTTAAACTTAGACTTTAGTTACCTTCGTCATTACTTTCTGTTAGTGACTCTTTAAAGAATATCAAATTGGCGCTTACATGCATTCGCTTTAGTTTAACGTTTTCGAAAACCTATTGTGATGCTTATGTTTGCTTCCAGTTTTCTTTTTTGCTGATATTATCGTAAAATAACAGAAGAAAAGAAAATGTATAAAATAAAAGCTTTACAAGTGCGAGAAAAAAGAATGAAAAGAAAAAATGCTGATGGAAACAGAAATTAATGTAGTGCAGGGATATACGGAATTTTTTCTTAAGAGTAATTTTGAAATTTGCCTTAAAAACTTATTATCAATATATTATACATAGTATTATATACAAATTTATCTTCGTTTATCTTATAGTTAATGGACTTTTCTCGCGTTCATCAGTAAAGGGAGCTTTTTCTCTCTTTTTGAACCTATTCATAGAGATACTCCTTTACTTTTTTTTAGTGTAAGCAGATTTTTCACTTATAAAAGCTTATTGCATCGTTTCAATCAAATTTCCTCTGTCAAGTCAATATCTTCGGGGAAGAATGCCAGTTTCCTTGTTTGAAAGCAAGGAAAGAAGGGTTTCCTTACTGCTTACTTAGATTGGTGTTTGCTAGGCACAATTTATTTGTTGGTATTTAACGGTGTTGACCTTTTCTTAACTTAAAGATTTTGTGCATTTGTACATGCACTCCTCTCCTGTTCGTATTACGGCACATTGTTTACCGTTTAACATTGTTATGAAAAGAGAAATGCACAAAATCCGTAGCTATGAATAATGTGAAAAATTTGAGGAACAAAAAGTATGAGTAACGGCGCCTTAGAACACGAGGGATCAAGTTTTATACACCAAGCACAAGTGCCCCGTGCCGCCATTAAGTTACAGCTTTAAGTACCAAGTCAACCCACAGTTGATGAAAAGCACTCGCTTTGCGAGTATAATCAAGCAAGTCGGTTAGGATTGTTTCGCAAGCGTCTCTAAAATGTTTTGAAAAGATTTTGGTCTATTGGTTGATTTAGTTTTAATGTCTCGTATAGATTCTTCTAAAAAGTGGATGAAAATTTATTAAATATCTAAACGAATTATATCACTTTTTAAAGAAGTTTACTAAGTGGGCATCATGGTTGAGAGACATTTGCATATATTTACATTAGATTTGAACTGTGAAAGCTAAACGGCAGATGTTTAGAGAGAAAAGTTCTGATCTGTGATAATTTCATATTATAAACGCTTTGAAATGAATACCGTTTGCATTTGTTGCTTATCGATGGATACAAAACTTCTACGCATTTTTGTAATTGAGGCCTCAATGCATAACTTTAAAAATATAAATAAAGTTTACGTATATGAGAAGTACTACCGGCTTTGATTTCACCTACATTAGGTGAGCTTCATTTAAAAGTAAGTATGTACATAATAATAATAATAATAATAATAATAATATTAATAAAAAAATAAAAAGCCGAAAGCCTTAGATGCTAGTGCTTTAAGATTTTAGTCTTAGAATTTATTCTCTGGCTAAATTTACATAATAATAATAATAATAATAATAAAATGGGTTTTTAAGTAATAATTGCTCACTTAAAAGAGCAACCACTACGAAAGTGCTTTTGCGGAATATGACGCCATAGTAGTACATTTATTTTTTTTTTTTTCGTTTTTAAGTTCTATCAGAATAAGTAGTTATCCGGTGCGCTATTGGTGTGCATCGTAAAAAGGAGTACATTGAATTCGTACCAATTAAAATATAGAAATTTGCATATTAACCTCGAATAATATTATTCCGGCAGGAACTTAGAATTACGATGATTCCTACGTAAGTAAAAATTAAAAGGCAATGATAACGATCCCAAAACAGTTAAGCAAATATTAAAGTTTCTGTGTTAAATAAATAAAGTTTTAAGGAAGTGATGAGAGATGAGGAAGTGTGCATTTTATAACCTAAAATAAACTTACTAAATTAATGATCTTATCAGAGAGTACAAAGAAACTTCATGTTATCCTTCAATAGTTTAAATAGACAATGTACTAAAATTAATATACATATTATGCTTATGGACAAATTAAAGCAGTCAGGCCTGTACTTACCAGCTCGTAAGTGCATTGCGTAGTAAAAGCCAAGCATTTAATGTGTCACGTCCCTTCGCCCGTGAGTCTGTACGGCTTAAGAATCACCAAAAACAATGAGTACGGCAAGCTTAGAGGAAGGGTGATCGTGTTATGCGAGTATAGTTCCACGGAAGAGCGAACTTTTACATCACATGTAAGTGCCTTAAGCCTTTTTTTGTTTTATTTAGATGGGTTGGTGCCATACCCTTCGGCAAATTACTATAGGAAGATATTCAAGCGCACACCGTTTCGGAAACATTTACTTCAATCATTAAATAACGTGCCAATGTTTTCTTAAACAGACCCGAGGCGTTTGGATAATGGAAATGGAAATTTAATAACTTAACGAAAAATGTTCAGACATCAATGGCTCCTACTAGGCATTTGCAATTGGAATTTATTAAATGTTCCGTTTTAATTAAGTATCTATTCTTTGATTTAAAGTGAATTGCAAGCACCCCTTTATCGAGCGAATCATCCGCTCTCATGTTCCGCCGGAAGAAGAATCGCCTGGGATGTTAAAATAATATCATACACTTTTACGTGAACATTTATCAACCCCTCTCGAGACCGAACATGCAGTTGGTTCCGGAAAATATTTGTGTAGCAATTTTTGAGGGACGTATATACGTGACATTTTAGCTTCGTCTTGTACATTGTGTGCGTGTGCATGTGCGAGCAGAATGCACCCCTATTATAACTGCATATATCTAACCGGTGACAAAATGTCTGTCTAGTTTTAGCTTCTTCTGTTTGCATTTCTGCAACTTTGAGTATTCACAAAACGTGCCACTAAAATTGATTGCAATCGGGAATACCTCTAATAAATTCCATATATCAGCTCTTCCCTTATTAATTTAGTCGTCTGTTTACTTCGAAAGCAATAAAATGTTCACAAATTTTACACAGACTCGTCCACGATAAATAACTACAGAGAAATGCTGTAACCTCAGCTAAAATACAACCCATTGCATCATTAAACGTAACGCACATCAACATTTATGGTATGCTATTACATATTCGCTTATGACCCATAATATTAAATGCAAGTTAAACTGTAGTTATGAGATGATTCCTTAATCTTACACACAGCAACTAAAAATAAATAATAATTTTAAGGCAATATTTCAACAAAATTGGGTGCTAGTTTTTATTTGCGCGTCGCCTTCTGGCTATTTTGATTATCTTAAATTTCTTTCAAAAAATATGTACTATCACTCCGTACAGTAAACAAATAACAGTATAATCATTAACTACTACTAACTATGCCAATATTGTTGAGCTATCGTGGATGGAGGGACTGTTACTAATGTGTTATTCAACACTGAGAACATAAGACCACATTGTGATGGTTTTGATAACATCCAATTGTTACTAAGTTTGAATAAATATACGACAGCAATTGGCTTTGAACGCCTTGATGTTTTAAGTTAATTAAATTTCACGCAACCAAGTTACAAGTACAATCAGCAGTAACGAATAATCAATAACCACAACAGAGTGTGGAACTGTACACATACATATATACTTAAAAAGTACATATATTTTAAAATGTACGTATATATAGATGGATAATAAACCTTAATATATATATATATATAATAAACCTTATTAAATATAGTTATATATATACCTCTATCTTGATCTTTTTATCTATATATATAGATATATATATATATATCTCCTCTTTACGTCTAAATCAATTAAATTCATTTTATTTTAGAAAAAGCCCGAGGAATTCTTCACTGGGAGCATAAATGTAATGAAACCTTCAATTTTTCATACTTCCTTTTTTACACCTAACTGCTTGCATAAAGCTCTTTTTAAGAACTTTATACTTAGAAGGCGCTTTAGGGTTTACTATCTATAAGCTGACAAACACGTTCTTCTATAAAGTTTATTAAACTGCTTTCGGTATACAATTAGTTCTGATGGTACTGTGAAGCCATATGCAAACTGAGATATAAGTTAAAAGGGTAAGTCTTTGAGGGTGATTTGAACTTTCAACTTATATCTCATCTCATGGTATCAAAACCGATCCTTTTTACAGAAAGTGTATAATTGTACTGCGATGTGGTAAAAATTTCGCAGTCGGAAATACGGTCAGGTAGGATAGAATTGAGGACAAAGTTTGGCACTAAGAAACGGAGCATACCATTTCAGAAGAGTAGTTACAGTACTACACTTGATCATTTCTTTACGATCTATTAACTGAACAAAAGTGTATGCAGAACTTGCATTCACAAAGTAATTATTTCTTATCTTTCGAAGATTTCACTTTGTATTTAATTCGAAATCAAAAAGTATTTTATGGTTATATGAATAAATGGATTTAAGCTACAAACAAAAACAATACTATACTCATTATTCCCAGGATTCTCATCAGTGATTGAGTGCCACATATAATACGTTAGGACAAGACGTAGGTAAGATTAGGTTTAGTCCCGTGTCTGTTTGCTGTATATCGTGGCCTAAATCTTTAAAAAGCCTTACGCAAAGTTTCTTAAAACAGAGAATCAACGTTAGTGTGTTGAGGTAGACACAAGCTCCTTACAAATTTTGCTTACACTTCCTTTACAAAAACATTGATCTCTGAGGTATTTCAATCTTTTCAAGAATTTAATTTTGTTACCTTCTAGATCGAGTTTGCATTAAGTGGTGATTTCATTCTCCATTTCATCTGACGCAACGAACACAACGAATATAGTTGAAATCAAAAAATATAAGAATACTATACTTGAATAATCTAGAATGCTGCGAATTGTGAACAAGCGGTAGAAAAGAGAGCACGATGGAACGCTCTCTCATACCATCATACTAATCTATTAATACTCAGCCATCTACGACGACAAAAATGCGATTGAAGAAGTAAACGAATCCACGATAGAATGCACAATTCGCTCGCTCTCCTTTTTCCTTCTTAAAAATCATAAAGAGTGTAAACAGATTTGTAAAGTCACTAAAAGCCCCCTTAGAGTCAAAAATGGGGCTTTAACAACCACAGATTTTGAGCTTCTAATCTATTATGACATTTTAAGTGTATTTGGACCTATCCGTTTTGAGGCTCTTCTATTTTTGGATTGCAAGACGCATCTTATCGTACACCGATTATTCCTTTCGCATCCATCATCTGTCTAGCACATTCGTAAGGCTTGCTTGCGGTCACGGGATCCCTTTACGCCTTTTGCTTTGACTTTTAATCGGCATTTATAATCTAATTTAGATGCAAGACCTAAGATTTCGGGTTTGTGTCAGTTTGTTCGATTGGCACCGTAGCTTGGACATATCTGCAATATAAAGCAGCGATTTAAACGCAGAATGGAAACGGACGTCGACATTAAAGTATGGTTTATTTCACATTTAAAAAAATATATATATAATAAATAAATGAAATTTTGATATGCACAAAAATGATATGAATATTTTCTATAATGATGGTCAGAGTGCAATACACATTCAAATGTTAATTTATAGATACGTAACATTAAATGCATAGGCATCCAAAACCCGCAGAGAGAAATGAACATTGTAGCACATTTGGTTTATTAGTTGATGTGAATATTTAAAATAATGGAATATTTTCAACGCTTATATATTATATTTAACGATGCGTTTATTTAAATGAAATCGTTTACAGTTACAATGAAAAGCATCGTCACTATAAAATACAGTCTAAATACATATTATTTACATTTTTAATTCGCGAAAAGGTTTTTGTTCATATGGAACGTCAACCTACAATAAATTAAAAAGGGAAATCATTGGAATAATGCCGAAAAAGTTTTCCCATTAAAAAGTTAAGAGTTTGGACAAAGTTAAAGTTTACATCAAAATAATTCTCTTTTTCTGATGAATAAAAACGTAACGAAAAAGTAATGGAAACCCCGCGAATTAAACGTCATTTTGCGCCAATAGCGATGAAGGAGTTTTTATTTAATCGCTGCTAATCCCCTATCCCTTGATAATGGTTTTCATTGAAAGAGACAATTTTTCTTTGTTTTCTTTTCAAGTCAGGTGGCTTCCGCTTGCAACGTCAACACACAATAGTTGACGTTACATTTTATTCTTTATTTCTTGATAATTCAATTTTCGATGGAATAGAGAACATAGTCGAAATTTTAGGGAAATCTGAAGTAAAAAGCCAACTTTTTCTTTGCCGCAAATACTTGATGAACGTAATCTCGTGAAGAGTGCTTAACTTTACTATATTGTGTATGAACTTGGATTATTATCTTCCTTTTTCGATATGGTGCGCACCCTGTATAATGAAATTAGCGAAAGGTGGAATGTGTTAAATTGGAAAAGTTTCGACCTTTACGCTATGAAATTTATAATTTACAAGTGACAAAATTGTTTTTGCGGCAAATCATTGATAGCCATCATCTCAACCCAAAGGATAATAGTGGTAAAGTATTCCATGAATAGAGATTTACGTAACTTTTTTTCATCAATGTGGTACATTCATCACTTGTGGTACATGGTATATTAAGTTTGTGCGGAGGTATGGGGCACGTAGAAACGCTTAAAATAAACTTACCTTTTATTACATTTCTGTATCATTTTCTGAATCGACTTAAGTCTGTCTGTCCGTGTGGTGTCTATTCATGTCAATGTTTCTTCAAGCTATAGGTCGCAATTTTTGAAATATTTCGATGAAATTTGATAAACTGACGAACCTTGACCCAAAGGCGAACGCTATTGGAAATGGTTTGGGTCGGTTTAGGTTTTCGGATACTCCTCATATAACGTCCTATTTGGAAAAAATTGCAATTTTCATAATTTGTCGACAAAACTTGCTCTGTAATAGTATGTGGACATGAGAAATTTAGTTCGGCTGCGGCAATTTTTCGAAATCTCTCCTATATAACTATTCCTGCGAAAACTGGAACTTTGTATAAAAAAAAGATACAATTTTTAATGTTTCATGTTAGTTCGTAATAGCAAGTTGACATAAAAATCAAACTTACCAAATTTGACCACATAGGTCTATTTTTAGGATATTTCCAATATGCGGGCTTTCATGTAAAATATGCCTTTGCATGAAAATAGTATGTAGTAGTCAGTGTATTATTAACAAAACGAGTGAATAACCGGATTATGCGAAGTGGTGTAGAATATCTAAAATTCGGCCTTGCCCGATTATAGTTAGGATAGCTAACGTTGGCTGCTCTACGTTCATGGCACCATTTAAATTAACTTAAAACTGTATGTAGTTGTCACAGCTTTTTGATTTTAAGAAACAATAATTTACACACAAAGTAGCCTTTAATAGCCCATAATGAAAGAGAGGACATCGGAAATGAAAACAATATTAAACTTAAACCAATGTGAATTTCATACTCCACCAGGACAACTTAATATATTCTTTCCTGTAAATAAAGGAAACATAAGGAAAACTAGTTTCGTAGTAGTTCTCGAAATGGTTTAAAATTGTACGTTAACGCAAACCTTATTTAAATTGAGGTTTCAACGAATTTTAGTTAAATATGTATGATGATTATTACATAATTTTATTAGTAAAGATATTTCTAGGAAAAAAATATAAATTGAACACAAGAACCACCGATTGCGTCATCTTGATCGTCTTTAATTTTCAAACTTCAAATAAAGGTTTATATGGGATATAATGCTCCAGAATTTATTTTGCTAGAAGTAGGTGTATGCGTCGGTAGTTCTACTGTTAGGAACACCGCATAAGTTTTGCGTATCTATTTATTTTTGGGTATAATCTATACGTAGCAGATGCTTACCAGGGTGACATGTGCTGAAAGGAGTAAAAAGCTATTTTCCTTGGGCAAATCGATCGAAGAGAATCCTAAATTAAAAGACTGAATAGCGATAGGAAGGACAACGTGAGTCATGAAAAAAAGGATTAAATAACGCGGGATGATCGATCAAATGATGGAATAACTCCGGCTAATTTTAGTAAAGTCTAGAGATTAAATAACTTGAATATCCCTGTCGATAAGGAGATGTCAATACCAGTCACATATTATAGTTCAAAATCTTACTTGAATTTCAAGAGATCTTAACCTAGCGAACCGTGAAACGTGAATTCACATGAGACAGATGGACTTGGCTACAATTTGTAAACTACAATACAGAAAACATTGAAACTTAGTCTTGTCACTAAATCTTGACGTACGACATAATATATAGGAAAATGATTGTATTATCGGATATATACTACTTTTAGAGTCTTTTGCAAATCTTTAAATGTTATCTATCTCTTAATATTAATATAAGATTCTTTGAACTCTATCAAATCAACTCTTCTAATTATCCGCGCTTTGCCTATGTTGTACGTAGATTAGCTTCTAATCAGCATCATATCTAGAATTCGAAACTCGAACTACATTTTTTCAGTAGTATCGGTTGCCAACCATTTGCATATTTGCAAAGGCTTGAAGCTTCCCCACCATCTTGCGCTTACGCCGGCTGTGGTTCTGCCTCTACACTGCGTATGTATTCGCTTGTTTATTTATATATGGATTTTGTGCTTTTCATTTATTCTTCATTTGTTTCAAATAGTTTTCGTTGAAATGAAAACCTTTTGCGATTTCATGTATGTCTTTACACAATGAATGCTCTAGAACTAACAGTAAAAAGGAATAATTGAAAAAGAGATTTGCTTTGTTATGAGTAGAGTCGCTACCTAGATATTTATGATTATGTTGCCACATTTTTAATACCTTTTGATAGTAATTACTAATAATACGCAGCATGAGATTTATGTTTAAGAGTCAAATGAATTCGGCTCTTCGTTTATTTTGATTGAATTTCATGTGTAAATAAAACTAAATAAATAAGCATATGAAAGACGATAGTCTTAGAGGCTAGCGTTTTACGACTTAAGTCTTAGAATTTATTCCCGGGCTAAATTTATAATGATAATAATAATAATAATGATAAATAAATATTAAAAGTGCCACTCCTTATTTTGATTGAATAAAACTTTTTTATACTTGTCATTGAATACAAATATCTTGTATTTATTTTATTTATTTATTTACTTATTCCACTTACACAGAAACTCAACTAAAACAAACGACAGTCGAGTTCAAATGACTCTTAAAGTAAATCTTAAATTAATTATTATTAAAAAAACTTAGTATAAGTACAATAAAACAAATAAAAGGAAAAAAAAGAAAAAAGAAAACAAGCATGTACACAATTAGCACAGAGCCACACCTACAACCGTTACAGAACCTAGTTGCAAATGAACCCCCTAAGCCATCGCAACATACATAAGCTTGGCAACCGATAATAGTTAACAACAATTAATTTTCGAATCGTAGTGACTTTTTAGGTATTAAGAGCTAGTTTAAGTACGACATTGGCAAATCTCGTGTATTAAGCAATGTTGCTTTAATGGACTTTAAAGTGTCCGATAATGAAAAAAGGTGATAAACACTATTCAGGTTCTTGCAAACAACTCTGAGCGGGTTAAACAGCTCATAATTATATTTACAATGACTAACCTTAACCAAGGTAAAGTGCCTAGAGAAGCGGTTAGGAACATTAAAACTTATTTCTCCAAGTAATGACGGCGAGTCAATAGCGCCGTTTATTAATTTGATTGCAAAGCAAACGCCAAGAACAAATCTACGTTTTTCAAGAGACGGTAAGGACAAAAGAAGCAACCTATTTTCATAGGGGGGAAGAGAAGCGGACGGATCCCAACCCAAATTCCTAAGAGCAAACAACAGGAATTGCTTTTGAATAGATTCAATTGAGCCTACATAGCACCTATATGAAGGAGATCACACAACAGATGCACACTCGAGTATAGGTCTAACCAAGCATATGTACAGCCTTTTGGTAAAGACCATCAAACACTTTGGACGACCTCTTTATAAAACCAAGCGCGAACTTAGCTTTGCTTAATGATAGCTCAATGTGCAAGTTAAAACGCAACCTATTGTCCAAGAGAACGCCTAAGTCTGTGAACGAATCGACGTCCTCCAACTTGTGCGAATCTATGAAATACTGGGTAGTGAATGACTTCCTTCTTGAGAAAGAATGCTTCTTACATTTATTCAGATTTAGTTTCAGAAGATTCAAAGAGCACCATGCAACCAAATTATTCAAGTCGCCTTGAATCTGATGTGATTGCGATTCTACAGAGATTCACTGAATCTTTGCCATCAATCGAATTCGAAAGAAAAACGCATTGTATTGGACTTAAAATTGTAAATCCCTGGCGAGAGCACAAAAAATATATATGTTTACCGCGTTATCAGTTAACAAGTTATATATATGTAGTTTCAATAAGCCGTAGCCAATCAAATTAACTTTTGCGTTTTCGCCATTTGGTATTCCAGCGATTTCATTTAACAGCTAATTGGAAAACGAAAATATTTTGAAGTCGCTGTAGTTATATTAAAATGTACTTAAGTAAACTTGTTGACTACGTTGATGATGATGATGTCTTTCGTTCGTATTTTTGGTTGCACTTGCTGCTATAATAACTGTCACACTATCCACATGGCCATGCGCTAGAATTGTTTGTACACGTGGAAATGAATTTTATATAAATTAATTAATATGCAAAAACATTTTCGAGCACATTATTCAGTATTTATTCATTGTGAAGATCTGAAGTTAAAAATTATTGACCCTACAATCTACATCGCATACGGAAGTATATCGAACTACATCCTGATGAATAAAAAATGAACAAATATGATGTTAATTTGATTGATGATGATAATTTCCATAGTATTGCGTTTATTGGAAAAATATGTCCGGACTAATTAAAAAAAATTTATATATATACAGTAATAACAAAACGCATTTGCCATATGCGCTTTTTATATATTGTGACGACCAAAGTTATTACGTTCGTTTTGATATCGAAAGTATAAAAATCCCTTTGTAGAGTTTATATACATATATGTAGAACTAATAGAGTAGCCTTGTTACCATTTATCCAAATATGGCAGTAGTTTAAGTTAATTAGGAATATGGAGATGGAGCGAAAGTAGGCTGCACGTACCTCTGAGATTTTTTTCAATTTCGCAAAGCAGCTTTTTGCAATATCTCTTTTCTCAAAGCAACCTTTGCCAATTTCTCTTTTCTTCCTGCGGAAACTAAAAAAGAAACTCATCCTTTCAATACAATAATTAAGAGTGTATTAGATGGTATATGTAAAATATTTACACAAAAGTATTGCTACAGACATTTACACACCTACTTGCATCGCCTCTTTACTATACTTAAGCAATACGGACAATGCTTATTATTTGCTCTCGTGCTCTTAAGAGTTATCTTGAAAAGCTCCGCATCGTTAATATTTTTTTTTTTAAGTTGTATTGTAAGTAATTTTCAAGACCTTAAGGATATTTTTTTATACTTAGAACATATTTAAAACCGCGGAATACTTTGGCTTGGTTTAATCATTGCGTTTTTAAGAGAAGAAAAAAGTCCAAGTGAAAAACCATTTCCGCCATGCACATTCGTCAACGGTTGACAACGCAATAAGTGTATTCTCTTACAACTATGAAAGTAACTGTTCCGTTTAATTGATGCAAGCAGAGAAAACGGAACTTACAGGAACAGTGGGTTAGGGCTAACAACAATAATAGATTGCAAAATATGAGGTACACTATCTCAATAAATTCTACATACAGTACGAAAAATTAAGGTTTCTCTTATTAAAAACAGCATTTATAGTTTGAGACTCACCCACACATATGCATTTCATAGCCCGTCTTCACTTAAAAACATAGAATTGTATATGCTCCCGCTTTTCAAACGTTTGATAGAATACGACGTCATACCAAGAAATTATTTACAGAATCCGTGCCCGTACGGATAATGAGAATAAAAGAGCAAACTGTCAAATTACTGCTAATTAACAGCGTTACTCCCATTATTAATAAGAAATACCCAAAAAGGGGAGTAATAATCCCCTTGTTTTAATTTTAAACAAAATGTCGTAGCATCTATTTATTTCGTTGCCTGTCGTAAAACCACTAGTAAGGGTGGAATAACCCGAAATTGAAGAGGAACTAACACTATTAACTTTAAAGTACTTTTGTATGGCTTGAACAATTTTAAAGAAATGGTCATAAAGCGTACAGGGACTTCTGGCTTGGGCTTTGCTTTTTTTTTTATTACGAAATTTCTCTTGTGTGTAACCTCGGGCAGTGGAGAAGCAATGCCAATTCTGTGCAATGTTCATGCACTTTTCGAAAACATTCTATTTATTCTGTTTTTATTTTTGTGTTTTTCCATGTTTTCCTTTCTTTTGTGCAAATTTGCACATCTTTGTTTTCCTTTTTCTTTCCTTGTTTTTCTTCTCTTTGTGTTTATCTTGTAATGTACGAAAACAAACATTTATGAAGCATATCGTACGAGTGAAAGTCACTTTTGTGGTACCAAAAAACAACATTAAATAGGGCAGCAATGAGCAACATGTGTCACCAATATAAAATATTAAAATGTTATTTAGACAAAACGTAAATATAATACATAGAAACACAGAGGGACAACGTATCGAATTTATATTTTATAGAAACAATGACAAAATCGTTTATTTAAAAAATTATTCTTTACTGTCCTATGTATGGATTAGCTCATTTTATGAGTACTACGGTTTCGTTTCGAGAAGAAGAAGAAGGATAAACACCAAAACTTCAACCCAAAGTTTTAATATTTTTACACTAAGTGCTTTGGAATCATGAACGTCATATTAACGGTCATCTTGATGAAGTTATAGAGGCATGCTTTTCTTTGGAAATCCTTTTAAATGAATGTAGACGTTTTCTCCAGTCACGGGTCAGTGCGTTAGAGGAGTTTGGCATTACCAAGCGTGGTATTTGCCTTCGGTTAACTAAAGTAATAAAGCCCTTTTTATACTGAATGATGGGGCATACTCCTCTTGTGTTTTTTTCATAGAAAGATAGCTTAAGAGATCCCATAAAGTACATATATATTCTTGAATAACGTGAAATTCTTAATTGATTAAATCATGTCTGTCCATCTGTCTGTCTATGTGTCTGTGTGGTCCTTGCTGTTGGCACTCTGCTGCTCGCAAAAATGAAGATATCGACTTCAAATTTGGTAAAAAGATTAGAAGCTTCTGCTTTCTGTTGAAAATGGGCCAAATTGGTCAGAGCGAAAACTGAACGCAATTTTTGCGATTTTTGTTGGTGATTTCGTCACGAATTATTCATGGTAGAGTTATGATATTGCGGAACAGTTAAAGTACACAACAACAGTATTGAGCCGCAGCTTCCGAGCGTCACCGTCATCATTATCAACGTCATCATCAGCAGCAGTCATTTCCTCGCAGATATAGAGCCGTCAGTCACTGTAAATAGTTCTTAGTAACATTTTTATTTATATTGCTTTACATTATATTTTTGTATTAATAGATCGTAATACCAAACATATATATAAATATAATTGTACAAATAGCATATAACATCATATTGACATCATATAATGTACCCTACTATACTTCTTTTCTTCTTTTTTTTATTTTATATACTTAAAAAAAAAAAAAAAATGTGTTCGACATGTGGTAGTAAAAAGAAAAACTAAAATGTGAATCAAATTTTATTTCTGGATCCGGGGATTCCAGTTGAAAATGATGGCCCGATGGAGAGGGAAAAGTGCCCCGGGGCTTATGACCAGCCTGTTCGGTAATTAAGATTCATTCGTCCGTTCTTTCCCATATATGTTAAAGCACGTGTATTTCTTTGGATGCAAACGCCTGTGCTGGGTCTGTCGTTAATATATAAGATTTAAAAATATCGACTTCTTTATGCTGAACTTTTACAATCAAAAATCCCTTAAATTGGCAGCTATATTGCCTACGGAATAGTTGCAATCTAAAAACGTGTGCCATCGATCATAGGAGATAGTAATTTTCGTCTATTAAAATGCACATCAAAAAGATTACATTGATTTTTGCTTTCCCACGTATTTTTGCAAAATCCTGAAAATCGTGTGGCGAGTGTTCTACGTAGTTTTTATTTTTATCAAGGTTACACAATCTCGCCTATAGCTTGTAGAAACGATTATTTAATATCCTTTTATTTTTTGCATATGTCAGGTTACAAATATATTGTTGTTGTATCAAATTTTTTCAAAATATCTGAAAAAGGGCGAATTTTACAATGAACGCAAAAATATTAGCCTGACGGACAAATAAATGACAGGGGCAAACGGACGAAATTAAATTGATGTAAAAAATGATACTGAGATAATCGATGTAATAAAATTTGGGCCAATCTCAAGTTATTTTGCGGCTGTAGATGTATTGCACATATCCTCACGAATTTAATATATTCTTCATCCCAACTAGAGGAGTGTATAAAAAACGTCGGCTGATTGTATGATGATTCATTGTCTTCTCATTGATTCATTAGTCTTAACATACCCACGAATATAACCATTGTTTAGAGAATCTACTTTGCTTTCAGGTTTATTTATTTACTTATTTGCTTAAAATATTATTAATCATATTTGCAAGTTCAAGCAACTAAGTCAAAGCAACTAAGCTCCACAGCACAACGCAATTAACTCTTTCGAGAAAAACTAACATGCAAACGTTTTTCATTTTAAACAATAAGGAAATGTTTAAAAATTTACAGTTTACTTTTATTTATTATTATTTATTTATTGTTTCGCCAAGGATGAGAATAATGTCTTTTCAGACCAAAGTTTTTTTTAGAAACTTTAGATCTAATTTATTTATGAGTTTTAACACCCTTTAGTATATAGCTACTTTACTTTACTTTTCACTTTTACTTTATAACATTACAATTATTGCTTTTTACATATATTTTACTATAAGGATAATTTATTTATATATTCAGCCACATATAAAAATTAGGAAAGGAAGTAAAGTAACACTTCCATATATTATGCTACGAATGTCAAAAAATGTAAGCAACGACTAAGTAATAGGAAGGATTATAGCAGATTTCAGTATTATTCAGTATCATTTTATAGAGGTAAGCAGGAGAAACGAACACGTGTTGTACCGGCAAGAGGAAAACCATATCAAGCAGTAATAGACTTTAGTAAATCATGCGAGAAAATAAAAATGTGTGTCATATGACATGTATAGAATCCAATGAGAGATCAAACAAATAAAGTTTAGCATTATATATTATATATAGTAATAAAAACGAGGAAGACGTTATGCCAACCGCCGGCATCACACGCCGCTTTTCCAATGTGGGAAGGTCAGTGAGCATTAACCTATTTTCTTAAGGTGAAAGTTTCAAGCGGGAATATCAGCTTAAGCCCTGTATCGCAAAACCTAAAAAGCTTCGTCGTACCGAGTCGAATTGATCAGTGTAAGTTGGTATTCAGACTACAGATGAACATTTCAAAATTGGTTGAACAAAAACAGTATGTAACCATTTGGCAACATAAGGGTCATAGAATTCTTTTGATTTGGGTCTATCGACGCATGGTTCGGTATGTAAATTTAATCTCATATTTGGACCAAGAATCACTTTTAAGTTATCCCATTATTCAGCTTGTAGCTATCAATAAAGTAATTAGACGGCGTAATAGTGGACCAAGAAACGCATAATTTACAGCTTTTTTTTAAGCCTTACACAGTTCAAGCGTACGCTCGGATAGATATTTACGAAATCACCGGACCATGGCATCAGAAAATCCAAGTCTTCCCAGTTTCAGAAGTAAAAGATTTGGTCAAGTCTGCCAAACGCTTTCGAAAAATCAGTATGGGTAAAACTGTTTGCCTATGTTCAACAAGCAGGCTCAAATGTTTTCCAAGTCAACTCTAAAAGATTTGTAGAGTTGACCTACCATTGGGGAAACCATGCTGTGATAGAGACAAGAGCGAGCTCAATGATTTGGAAAAACCCATTAGTAACTAAACGCTTGAAGTATTCGGGCAAAATACCAAGTTTCGCTAGCAGAAGCAGAATGATGAAAGTAGACTTCCGAATTGAAGGGAAGTTCTCTGACACCAGGCGTTTATTAAATATATTCACCAATTGTGTGACTATCACAGCTGCGCATGCACAGAATGATACCCAGAATGTTAAAAAGACGATAATAAGACAAGTACTTCTTCTTCCGTAGATTTTAAGAGCGGGAATATATCAAACGAATGGACCAGATGTTGATAGTTTACTGGGGCAAACAATTACAAGAATGTTGTTTCTCAGAGAAAGCCGGAAAACGGCTAGCAATTTCCATCATATTAGGCGATTTCGCAGCTTCATATCGCGTCACCGAAGGAAAGTCTTTATCTTTCAGTTTCGAATCAATATGCCCAAAAAATATTTTAGGGCTAGCCAGCGGTTGCCCGCTTATGTAGTGCAAATAATTTCGGTAACGAGCATTAGAATGGCGGATATAGTCGATAATCGTTGCGTCTAAATTTCTTGAAAAATCTGCTACGTACTCCATTACGAGCCCTAATCAAAAAATTATTGAACCAAACTAGGTAACTGTATGTAAGCGGATTGGGCTTTATATGAACACAGGCGGATACATCGTCAGAAAGAGTAAGTCACTAAGTAGTAATCGACATCGTTGAATAAAGGTTCCAAGATTCCCCGAGAAAAAATGATTAAATTTATCGTAATTCGTTTCCATTAAACTAAAAGTTGTACTCAAAGTAACATTCCGCAAGCCGCGTTTCCTGTTCACAATATTTAAGCCTGTTCTCTCGACAAATGAACGCTTCAGCCCGCAAGAAACTTAGATTAATGTCATCAGTAAGCACAAGATCCACCAAATTTCGATCGACATTACACAGATCATTTAGCTGGCATAGCCATAGTTCCAAAAATGATAGTGGGAATTGGAGTTGGAATTCTTTCCAGGAATTCATAGACTTTCGTCCGCCAGTTTTTCATATCACCGACTTGACCAATCTGCCGCTTATATGGCAAAAGTGTGTAGACAATATGGGCGCATACTTTGATGAGTAAAATAATTTTTTATATTTATAAGCAAACTTCCTCTTCTTTTTTAAATTTAATCCTTGGCGATCTAATAGTATAATAGTATAATTTTGAAAGCACATCCAATCATACATTGAAAAATACCTACAGCAAGATGAGGTGATTTTGTCAGCCGCAAGAAACCTCAAACAAGTAATTAACCAACGTCAGAATTACGTACGTACGTAGCGGACTGAATTGGATGAGCGTTGCAGATAAAAAAGTTAATTTTTGCAAGGCACTTAAAAACAATACTTTTTCTTGCAACATTCGCTTCGTACACGTGCGTAACACGTTTGTTAATTTGTGACTCATATACAAACGACAGAACTCTTGACATCTGGTAAAAGAAAGATGTGAGCATAAATTACATTTTTCATGCAATGAACAACACTTTCTGTCTTTTCATTGGTATGCGCGCGGAAGCTTTCTGGAAAGAATAACTCTCTGAACATTTCCACATGTTATTTGTGAATCGGATTACCAACCATATCCTGGCGTTGTGACCGATCATTGGCCGCAAGAAAAAACAATTTGGTTACCCGCTATAATTTTTGTGATCTCGCATCAAACTTGATATTCCGGGCCAATGGTCACAATAAATTCGTCAATATCAAGTATCTTACAAAAGAAGAATAAAATCGTCTTGTAGCCTGTGAAATTTTGTAATGGCACTTAGCTAAGAGTAAGCATTGCTAGCCGAGCAACGAAGTCGATGGTTGTCTTGCAGCAAGAGGATGGCATTACGCTTTTTGCTGCACTGTTGTCTTAACAAGAAAGTTCAAATAAAACATAAAAAATTTCTCTAGAAAAAATTATTATTTTTATATTACGATAGCCTTTACTTCAATCTACATTGGATG
>CCAG010023089.1:0-62797 GCA_001077435.1 Glossina morsitans morsitans
TTTAATCTGTTTCTCTATATAGTGAGTTTAGAAAAAAAAAGGATAAACTTATAGCTCCATTTTGTATGGCAAACATTGATTTGCACCAGCTTCTCTTTAAAGATTTGAAAATAAATAAATAAATCGACTGTTATATCCTTATAAGAAAATTGTTTTTCTTTCTTTTTCACTTTTTTTACTTTTTCTAAACAAATATTTTAATTAAATTTAAAAAAAAAAAAAAAAAAAAAAACACCACAAAATAAACCACAAAATAAACAAACATTATTTAATGGTAAGCAAAACCCGCTTTTCTGTAGAATGCAAGCAAATTCATAGTTATACATAAAATGTTACATAGAAAAATCATTTTTAAGAAATATTATTAAAAACAGACGAAACTCTACAATAATTCCAACACTTCATATAACTTTTCGTAGCATTAAAACATTAAAAATCAAAAAAAAAAAAAAAAATAAAGAAAAAAATCATGCTTTCTCACTCACATGCAATCTAAACTAACATTTTTTAACCAACTCATTAAACATATGCAACAATAATTTAAAACAAGTAACAAAATTATACTCGGCTTTGTTCGAATTTTTTAATATCCGCCATCGGTTAAAGTATAAGTATTGATAGCATCTCTTAACTATCTCGCCCATATTTGAAGCATTATGAACAATGTTTTGGACCCTGATTTTATTAAGAGAAAAACCTCAAGGCATCGTAACATTACTAAGCAATTTAAGAAAAAAATGCGAAATGGGTGAACGGCTTTTTACCTGTAATCTACGGACGCACTCTCACGTTTATGTCTTTTGAGTTCTTAGATCATGACAGACGAATATAGCATAGCATAGGAAATCGATCCCGTTTTTTACATCCTTCCTTCTGTGATTTCAATTCTGTAAACCTGCAACTCCTGTGGCGGATAATAATAAAATCGTGAAATACAAAAAAAAAAAAAAAAAAATGTTCTTTTGGGAAAAGTGTAGCAATTTATATACATTTAAATCTATTTAAACACTTCTTGAATACAAATATATGTATATATATATATATATATATATATATTTGTCTCATCACATTACAAAAAAAAAAAAAAAAAAAAACGGAAAAATTATAATATCATTATAAAGGACATGTACTCAAAAATCGTTTTAAGTTACATCATAAAAAAAACAAAAAATAAATAAATAAAGGAATGAATAAATTTTTTTACTTATTATTGTCAATCAAGCAATGCTGACTTTACTTGAATAAAGATAAAGAAAACAAAAAGGTGGACGATAGGTTATGTCATTAAATGCAAAATAAAATTTTTATATATAAAATTATAATAATAATAAAAATAAACATATTAAAAAAATAAATTATATTATTTTATAACAAGCAAATACATTTACGGGATAAATAACAATTAAATAAAGATTTAATTACAAAAAAAAAAAAAAAAAAAATGCATTAAACGACTTTGCCTTCATAATTATGGAAAAGTGAAGATAAACAAGTAAGGAACAATTGTAGATTACTTTCCATGAAATCATTCTATTGACATGGAAATTAGATGAGATAAGAGTACTTGTTATTGAGCTTTCGTACGATTTGAAAGATAAAAACGATAGGATTCCACTTTTGCGTTAATGACACTCGATTGCTCTCGTATCGAGATGGGCTTCTCTTTTGCTGTATTTATAACAGAATATTTGTAATGTAATCGGTGCGTGTGCTAATTAATACTATCGACCAACATCAACTCAATTCTAGTTAACGAAGCGCCGTTAAAGGAGACCATGGAGCCAAAATGAAAGTTTAATACTAAGTTTGTTTAATAAGAGACCCGGAAACCGACGCCTGAACTTTGCCATATGTAAAATATTATTAGTTTACAACCATAGAGTACGTTTGTGTTGGGAATGGATCTGCACAGCTATCCATAGCAAATATTGCTCACTCTCTCCCTCCCGCTGTCAGCCACTTATTACAAATATTTATTTGCGTTCATTGGCAAGTTCCTTACATTGACCAATTGAAACATTTTTATATTCAATATTCGAAAAGCATAGATTTATGTTTATTTCTTTTAACGGCCCATTTGCTACGCGTCCTGTACCTATTGACTGACTTATTCAGCCTTCAAGCGTTGATTTAATCCTATCACATAAGCATCATCAGCTGCTTTTTATTTATTAAAGGGCAATTCTTCTTCTTCTTGTTGTTATCTTTGTTAAATCAAATATGTATTTTTTCTACATTGTATGACCACTTTTCAATTGTTTGTTCCTGTTCGAAACCATTAACTAAGCCGGATCACATTTTATTATTAATTTGTTATGTAGAGCGCTCAGCTGTCTGTTGCAAGTATATAAAGTCCTTATAATGCTTTTTCTGTTATGAAAAGAAAAGACTTTCGTCTTAATACCTATTGCTATTGAAATGGAAATTGAAATGACCATTTCTTACAAATTAATATGACAAACAGATATATAGTGATATATATATATAGTGGAAGATAAAAGGCATTCATATAAATATTGGCATTAAGAGAAAAGATAGAAATAGCGCTAATGCAGTTGAATTATTAACGTCTTTCTCCCTCCCTCTTGATTTTTTTAAGACATGTACACGTACATGTACAAAGCAAAGACATATGTATGGGTATCCGACCACAATCCTTCCCAAAAGTATATTTGCTAGAAATTCTTTATCGGGCAACAAAATCAAATGGGTGAGAGTGTGTTTTGTACACTTTGATTTTATATTCGTTCCGCATATTGCTTATTTGTCATGTTTACAATCAAACCCATTAAAAATGTATTCTTTCGTCCCCTATTAACCCATTCAGTCACTTATGTTTCATTGCAAATCTGTTTGCCGGAATTGTATTCAAACTGTAAAGGGCAACATCAAGTGGTTGGTAAAGTACTTTAGGCGCTAAGGGAATTGTGTGCCCGAAAAAAAGCTGCATGTCTCCAATATTTAAACTGATCAACTGTTTGATTTGCTTTTACTTTTTTTTTGTCCATTTTTTTTCTCTGAAAGATTTTCACAAATCCTTCAGCAAACATTGCTAAGGATAACATTCACCAAATGCACTTACAATGACAAATATTCATGCAAATAATTTAAATTTTTTATATCTAAAGCTAAAGTGTAGCAATAAATTACGTTAGTAATGGACAAAAATTCTAACGCATAGAGCATATATATTCTTGACCACCACAAAACCTTATGTCAAGTCAAGAAAGTTTGCCTACTTCTCGGTGTCTTTACCTTCTAGTACACATCTTCAGATGTATTTATATTTATATACGTATTTATTAGGCCCACGTAAAAATTCGATTTGGCTGAACATTTCCTTTATTATGCATACATACATAGATATCGGAACTTGTCTCTGTCAATTCGTCAGCGTGCATACAAATTTTATCTTTTTTACCGACAAATTATGATATGTGTACACAAACTCATAAGCGTACATACGCATGCAGGTGTGATTTACTAATTTAAAGACAAAGAGTGGGAGAAAAAATAAAAAAAATTTTCATTGCTATCCTTCTGCTCGAGATAACAGAGAGAATTATTTCATTTCTTTCTCTAGTGATCTCTCTCTACCACGTTTGTTAAATTCTGATTAGAAATAAACTTGGAGAAAACGATGTAAAATTGTTGAATTTGTTTTCTCTCATGAGAGTCAAGTCAGCTGTTTCATTCTGAAATTCTTCTTAAAATTGAGTGCATTAAGATTAACAAGACAAGTGCATTAAAAGAATGCGCGCCAATTAGTTATTGATTTACGGAAAGTGCGTGAAATTTGTACCGCGGATCTATTACAATTCTAAGAAATGTGTTTTTTTTTTTCTAAATAAATCTAAAATCAAAAGATTAAACTAATTTAAAGTAAATATTATAAGTCAAAGCCCAAAAAGTGAAAAAATCAGTTTTTTTAAAGCAAAGAAGTTAAGTTTGCAAAAAAATGGCGGCATTTTTGTGCAACTAGCGTCGTTTCGGAATTTGTAAAGGCCCCTTTATAACTATATTCCATCATAAAAGCTTATTACGTTTACAACGCTATATATGTAGTCTGTCCAAACGATTGATGAAGAATTAATATTTAACGAAAAGGTCAATACAGTAACGTTTCATGTCTGTGCATGCATGTTGTTTGGATAAAAAGTTGTAAAATTTGCGCGAAAGTAGTGTAGGTTTTCTATATGTGAGTTAATATGTGTGTATAGTAGTATAGCGCAGTAGTTGTATAGAAGTATAGGAGAAATTTTCTTTCATATGTTTAAGTTTGAAGCATCGAAAAATGATTTTTACAATATCGCGAAGCAACCAAAAAAAATAATTTGTTCTTGAGGCTTTAAAGCAAGCACCCATTACGAAAAAGTTTGATTATGTAAAAGCAGTTATGTATATGCGTGTGTGTTTAATTCAACTGCAATTGTAATTACCCCTGTGTGTGTATCTTATATCAATGTATGGGCTTTGACCTTAGTCAAGTCGTCTTCTCTGTAAGAAATATCGGTCAGTGCGTTAAATATTGTCGATTAAGCGACTTTACAATTATGTAATAAAGTGTGTACATATGAAAACTTATTAAAACATAATGGATTTTACGTAAGCATTCAACAACAGGTAAGTGCTAAGTTAGATGGATTATTTTACATGCAAAATCTTGAATACACATCCATTCGATTGTATTCTCATACGATCGGTATACAATGCGAAAATGAATTTTTTTGGTTATATTTTTGTTAAAAACCTACAGAAAAAGAAAGTATAAGAAAGTTTTAAATGATATGAAGCATTGAAGCATTGTGTTGTACATACATTTAATAAGATTCAACTACATGTCTTTCTTTGAAATCCAAGTTTTTGGTGGGGGCGTAATACGGGATCAGTATAAATTTCCTTATTATAATAAGTCTCCTTTCCACAGGAAGAAATCATTTCCAAATTTGCGCATAGCAGGAAAGAAACATGAATTTGGAATATCGAAGGACCAAAGAACATCTTCAGAAATATAAATTTATTGGTAATATTCAAAGAATACCTTAGACCTTTACTTTATGCACTATGGAAAGCATTTATAGACAGCCACCCTGTAGCCTCTTCTCCAGTCAACTCTCATCCGTAAGTTTTTAAATTTTTATAAATCAGGTTCTAAATACAAATTGAGAGGAACAAAACTATTTAGTGACTGAAGAAGTTCAAATATCCCTTCCTGCGGAAGCAGTAGGGTAACGAAAGTCTAAAGCAATTTTCGATTGCAAATAATCAATTTCTTCGCAGTTCCATTTCGATACCCTTCCTATACTTTCACCAGAACGGGTTTGGACATAATTATTGTTGTCGATAATGATCATTACCGTCAATATCTCAGACCTTTTGCGGCATAACTTCTCTGCTAGTAATTATTGAGATGCCCTCCGTCTGCCTTTTAGTGTTTCAGGATTTTTAATTTTTTGAAACTTCTTTACTCCAATCAGCAAAATAATGCAATCACATAAAACAGTAGTAATCGGAAATAATCCTTTACGGCACGAAAATCCACGAGCTAAACCCAATTCGAAAATACTTTTTAATAAAATTCGCTAGGCAATGAACACAGATTAAGATCAAGTGAAATGAATTGAATTGATAATTTATTTAAAAGAAGAAGAAGAAAGATTCGGACAGAGAAGACAAAATATTGAGAATTTTTAATCTCTCGAGAATAAAAGTCCAAAAAGTCTTTACATATATATCAGAGAAGAACATAAGAGCAAATGATGTACAAAAGCATGAAAAGCGAATCCGTGATGCCTTCTTTAAAGTTTTAGCAGAATGAGGTCTTCTTCGATATTGATGATGATGATGATGAATGTATGTTACTTAACATTTATAATGAAAGTTCATAATTTAGGGGAAAAATTACTCAAAATCCGCATACGTGGATAGAATTGTATTCTCAAATGTCAATTTATGCATAAATATCTTTAGTTTATGCTATTAAAGCGTGAAATTGTTAAATAATTTCATTTATTGACCTAAAACGGATGTCAATCAAAAACCATGAAAGGGGAATAATTTTCGTTTCAAACCTTTTTTGTATTGAAAAAGAAAAAAAAAAAAGAAATTGAAGAGAAACAAATTTTACCAGAAATGTTTTATTAACAAAAACTAGATTCTTATGGACCATTTTATTATTTATATAAAAAAGAGCATGTAACTCAAAACGTTTTAATAGCCTGAAAGCGGGACGGACTTGCCCTTTTTTTTTCAACTCAAGTCAATCATATGTCATCACGCTTTCCTTTTTAGCAAAACATGCGTAGAATTATGATAAATTATGCCAAACATGTTATTATTGCTTTCTTTTCTTCTTTTCCTTTTTGTTTGTTTTTTTTTTTTTTTTTTACTATTTCCTGTAGTAAAAGATTTATTTTTTTTATTAAACGTTTCGCTGTAAGTAAAAAGTAAAATTTTGTAAATGTTTCGTTACAGAGGCAATTGTTGATATAAAATCGTTACTCTTTTTTTTTTTTTTTTGTTATTAAATGATTCAATATTTTTAAAAATATCTTGTAATTTTTTTATTAAATCATTAATTTTACCAATAAGAGATTTTGGACTGCTTTCATAGGGATTACATTTGCGCTTCTCCTTTTTCCTTGTGTTATGTATGAAACCAAAGAAGCTTATCCCAATCTGGAAAGAATTCATGGAGAATTTATTTTCTTGTTCTAAAATTTTCCTTTAAGGACGAGATGTGTTTTGGGAGATAAATAAGTTTTGTGGAATAAATAAATCATGAAACGTAGACTAGTTTTTTTGCTAAAGATTTTTCAACAACAACGCTTCGTTTCGCTATTTGGTGTTCAGACAAGCAGTTGGTTTTCATGGACGCCATCTAATACGTTCTAGATACTGTCGATACATTGACAGTGGCGAATAAAAAGCCGTCGAAGTCAATATTCGGAATTGTTGGTCATCTTTGATGAGTTCTGGAAGAACATTATCCTCGCGTTAGGATTTCCACTTGACGCCTACTATAGGCTCGTTTTTTGTCACAATCGAGCTAAGAAACACGTTCCCCTGTCTGGTTGTTTGCACAAGTTCCTTGCGATATATATATATATAGGATTTTATCTTTCATGGATTTTTCGATTAGTTTCAATACTTTGTCAAAATTCCCTGAACCATACCTATGGTCGTATTAAAGTCTTTCGGTGTCACAATCGAATTGTCATCGCAGAAGACAAGTTAGCGCATTTTTTCAACAAATTTAATTTTTTAAATTTAGCGCATTGCCTTGATGGTGTCCTTGCCACAACTGCGTTTTTCCGATACAAAGACGGAGAGGAAGAAGAAAGTGGAAACGAGCTGAACGCGGAACAAGACAAAGGAAACAAGCAAGAAAATTATATCGACTATGATTTTGATTATCTATAGCAGTGCGCGGTTTTTATCGTGTGTTTGACGCTCTGCGTTCACGGTGCGCCGTACGCTTTCAATGTTTTTCCTCAATTTTCAGTCGGACATCTTGATATTGGCGACCGGAAAAATGTTCAACACAGGAGGACAGTTGCAAAGATGGACAGACAGTCAGACGAATAGCTAGGCGTTAATAGATGGATTGCAAATTTAATGCTGATCAAGAATACGTATAAACAAAAGTGCCTCCCAAGTTTCAAACGTTCTGACAAAATCAATATATCCCTACTCTTGGAAGGTGGGCATAAAAAAACGGCAAATCCTTTGATAGCAGAACGAAAAAAGAGAAAATCACCAAACGCAACAAAATGCTGTATATAGACCAAAAGAATTATTATTTCGTCAGGCAGAATCTCGGGCACAGCATAGGCACACGCGTGTTTCGTATCAAAGAATATCTACATGTTGTTCTTTTAAAACAACAATTGCCTTTTCATTATGATCATGAGCCCAACATCAGAAATAATGTAGTTAATGTGTTATAAGCCACACAGTGTATGCTAGACATGAACCTCTTTTTATAACTATTGGACTTTAGCCAAGTGAATCTAGTTTAAGTAAATCAATCGTGTTGTACGGATTTAGACAAAGGTCTGTAAGTTTGGATGAACCTTAACGGTGTCTTAACAACTGCAAGTGCTCAACACGTTGACTACCTACCATCTGAGATAATACGACAGCTCTTCTTCTTCTTTTTGAAAGAATGGAATCGTCATATTACCATATTACCGTTTGAAATTTAAATAAGCGAATGTGATTTTAAAAAGTTGACCTCCTGGACCAAAATTCTGAAAATCGCCTTACCAGTGAAGGTGGTGTTGAGCGCATACAAACTAAAATTTTTAGTTTGGCTTTGTTTTGCATAAGATTATGTCTTACATGATATAATTCCCCTACTATGAAGGTTTTTTCTTCGATCTTTGTTTACTTAATTATTGCATAAAAGTACATAAATAAATTAATTAACGCTTCTTCGTTGATCTTAAATTGAATAAAAATGTTTTTTCTTTAAAGCATTTCGTGGCGGCATCAACAAATTAAAATATCTTTGGAAAAATTTTTAAATGCTGACCACGTTAACAATTTTCCTTCTTGCTATAAAGGAGTTGTTTAATGGTTAAACACACAAGAGCAGCTGCAACGTTTTTATAAAGAAAAAAAAAAAAAAAATGCTGTTGTAGTTGTAGTTTGTGTACGTTGATGCCATGGTGTTTGGCTATATACAAAAGTGGAAAACTCATCCACTTCTACATGGATTTTTGCCTGTCCGTCCGTCTGTCTGTCGGTATAGTCATGTAACCAAGCAATCTTGTTAAGTGTGTTTGGATTTCTTTATTCCGGTGAACTTCGCACTTTTGAACACATAACCTCCGGCCGCATTAACTCGACGTGAGATGCGGTTTTAAGCACAATACAAAAAATTCACAAAAGAAGTAAAAAAAAAAAAAAGAAAAAAATAAGTAACAAGAATGTCTGACAATATATAAATTTTGTGAATCTTTCTCGTTGCTGCACTTTCCGCTTTTCTTGAATTACAACGAAGAGGATGTGAAGAGAAGAAAATCTATCTCTACAAGGTATGGGAGTACGTACTTGGAGTTTTTGTGTCTTTTTTTTTTTTTTTTGTTTTTTTTCTTCTTTACTCATTTCTTTAAGGCGTGCGTTAAGTTATCTTTTACGCAGACATGTCTGCTTTGGAAACATAACATCTTATCATGTATTTTATTTCTTGTTTTTGAAAAATTCAAAATAAAAGAAAACAACAAAGCAAACACGACAGATTATTTCGCGAATGTTGTATACCCAACACTATTCGTTACCAATCGAACAATTTTGTGTAATCTCGAACGAGCTTAACATCCTATTAGTATCGTTTTAAAATTGAATTTCTTTCCAATAAATAATTGTCACACACACACACACACACACACAGACAATATTCAAATGAGATCGATATATGTGGTAGTTTCAATATATAGTATTTATAGATAGATATATTGCAAACCGATTGAGGAAATGAACATAACCCATTTCATGGTCATAGGTTTAAATAAAAATACACAAAAAAGTATGATAGGAAAAGAAGAACTAATCCGTCAGAGTTGAGGTTTTCGTAAACATTGCTCTCTTGCAAAAGTGCAATACACGAACAAACACTCGTACACACAGTTAGTGTACAATTACAATTGAGTTGTGTCGTTATTGCTACTTTCTCTACTGATTTCTATATATCGTCCTCGAAGTCTCATTTGCACACTTATCAACAAATAATGAAAGTTTGCTTGGTTTTGCGTTCAAGTTTGTAACAGACAGAAATACGACTTAGAAATCCTATAAATTATATCTAAGTACACAATCCTGTTTATTGATGCGTCCTTTCGTCCGTGTCATCTGCTGCTGGAATACATCACATTCTTGCCAAACGGTCTAATTTCAAACTTTGCTTTATCAGCCCAGAGAAGCGTCCACAATAGATAAAAAACTAAAATTGGTACAAAAATGTACGAGTCTCTCATACAAATAGTTTGCAATTTTTGCACTCACCATATAGACCATTAGATATCATATCATCGAACATCCTAATTATCCATCGGTATTATCTAATTAATCGGATTTTCTTAATCATCTAAAGATTTAGAGTTGCGTTGCTCATGTCCGTCAACCGAAAAAATCTAAATGGAACTTTGACACGTGGCTTCTTACCTCAGAAGTCTGAAAATCAAGCCTTAATATACGTGTCCTGACAGTTACATGGTGGGTATCGAAAAGTCGCTCTAACTGCTTGTAGCTTCATTTATTTTTACTTAATTCCTTAGCAAAGCAGCAGCAGCGTAGTTGTGGTATTCCTTTTTAAAATCCTTTCAAGTGCAATTTTGTTTTTTTTCTAAATGGCAGATATATCAGAGTTTATTCCAATCGCATAATCAAACAGGGATACATACCTTAGTGTAAATGTGTAACAAGTTCTTAACAACTGCTTCTACTTCAAGTAGGAGTACTCGTCGCGTGTTTGCTTTGCGTATATATATGTTTAGAGTATCGCTACTTTCTCTTTCACTTGCAGGGAAAACTTTCATTGTCTTGTTACATGCTTTATTTTCTAAATTAATTGTGAATAAAAGAGAGATGAAACAATTAATTTTAGAATCGAATGAATAGATGTATCAGTGTTCAAATTTTATTTTATTACCTTAAGCATCCGAATTGAATTAAACATTAAGTTAAAAAATGAGACTATACTCCTACCACTCTTCTCCTTCAACATTGCTTAACATAAATCTATTATTCTAAGGAAAATTTAATGTATTATTATTTATTTATTTGTTCACTCACATATGCTTGAATTTGAGCTGCTCCGGAGCGACAACTTAAAATTGCACGTTTGAACTGTCAACAGGGCAAAGAAGAACGAGAGGAAAGAGAAAAAAACTTTATTGATAGCTAAGGAGAAGGAGGAGCACCGAGTACCGTAAACATATCAAATACCGATGAAAGTAACAATTTACAAGGCATTAATGAATCTTAATGAGAGTTTCGTATGTGAAACTCAAGTTTACTTTTGAATAAAATCCATCTTCTTGAGCGAAGAATGAATGGTTATTCAAAGAGCTGGCTTCCTTCATTACACTTACGAAGATTGATGTTTAATACACTTGTCAAACCTAAATTATCGAACTAACTTCATTACATATTCCGTATCATCATTTCAGTAATCATTTTGTATGTAAAATAGGTTTTTGGTTTTCATCGCATCGCAACACCATACAATATTTGATTATAGGCTAAGTCGTGTGCTCCATCATCATCATCATCATCATCATATCGAATTACAAGGAGTTACTGTAGAAAACACATGATCTGCTAGAGTACTTGTAAGTTAAACGGATCCGCACTTAAACATTTTAACCCAAAAAAATAATATGAGCGCAGCATTGGCATTATCGAAGGGAATATTAAGGGATCATTGGCAAGCTGACAAGTCAGTGGTACCCAGTATAAGGAATTGTAACGAAATATTGTTAATAAGATAGTTAAACACATCAGCATCACCAACAACGCCAACTTATCAATGTAGAACGCCGAGCCCGCGATACCCTATCCTTCATATAGAACCATCTGAAGTAGGCGTTAGACACGGTATAATGCGTATTATTCTTATTCTAAGCCGGTCACTGTCCCTCTTTTCATGTACAACGTAGTTGTGTTTAGATGACAAGCAAATTGTCAGAAATATTGATACAAAACCTTCTCCGCAAGTAACTTGCAAAGTCACTTAAGTGTTCTGTATATAAATAGTCCTGACGGGCCGAATGCTGCCAAAACTAGTAAAAAAAACCTTGCAATTTTTAGGTACTGCTTTGGTGTGGGGAATATTAACAATTGGGTTGGAGGCAAACATTGTTTCTTACATGGCTTGCACATGGGTAGAAGGAAATGTTAGTCTGAAATGTTAATATTTATTCAAAGATTTTTGCACATTTGTACGCACTCTTTCTTTCATATGAACGATATATCAAAAAATGATAACACGTATTGAGTTATGGCTGAAATTGTAAAAGATTTACGATGTTATACAAAAAGACACCCATACACGTGACCAGAGTTAACAAGAAGAGTTAAATCCTTTAATGGTCTATAAACAAAGATTTGCATGTTGTTGTTACGTTGCTTAACGGCAGGGTAGTTTGTCATTTAACAAGAATTATTTTAATTTATACATTTGCTTATCCATCTCATCGCATGGGCA
Source organism: Glossina morsitans morsitans (assembly GCA_001077435.1). Taxonomy (NCBI): domain Eukaryota; kingdom Metazoa; phylum Arthropoda; class Insecta; order Diptera; family Glossinidae; genus Glossina; species Glossina morsitans. The sequence continues at coordinate 12,212 of CCAG010023089.1, forward strand.
AGCAAACACGATGCGCACATAAGGAAAGTTAAAAAAGGCTATGAATTCAAATAACTGAGTAAAAATGAAAAGGGGACATAAATAATGCTGAAGCAAGACTTATATAAACATAAGAAGTATCATAAACGCGAGCAGATATTCGTAGGCTCTCTTGGAGTCCGTGGACGTGGGTAATCACATGTCGCATTTTCTGCAACGCAACTAATTTCTCCTGCTGAAAATGACCCTACGTGCAGTTAACTCACTCTACCGTACACGTACCTATTGCCAGACAACATTAAGATATAGATTTCTAATAAGAAGGTTCTTGTTAAATCCGCTCAGTTTTCTATTTAATATGCTTTCGGAATTAATTCATAGAAATTTGAGATTCGAAGCAAAGCTTGGTATTTCTATTGATACATTTCAATCTGATTAAAAGTCTGGTCTTCTTCTAAAAAATTTAATATGTGTAAGATTTATGACATGAAAAATACATCAAAATATAAATCTCTAGTAAAATCGAGCTTAAAAAGTTATGAATGCCTTCACTTTTGATATCCATCACTTTAAGCCCAATGTATAGAGAAGTTGCAACAAATGCTGCGGATTATTTCCACCACATTTGGCCAATCAATAATTTTTACAATGAGCTGTTAGATAAACAGTAGCTAAGCTTTGGTGATCCTTGGACGTGTCGCATTCATTTTTAAAATCTAAATACCAAGGCCAAGTTTTTGGTATCTATCTCAACTTTTGAGAATGGTGGCTCTTCCAATGGTAAGTGACAAATAGGTAAACAATCAAAGTGAGAAAAGGGAACACTAAACAGCTAAACCGATTTGTAGCTGCACGTTACTCAAGTACATGTACGTAGCTCAAAAGACCACTTAATGGTACAAACACAAGGACAAATCAATGCATTTCCATCCCTTGTTGCTGAACGTAACAAAATCGAAGGCTGCAAAAGCAGAACTATATCGATGCTGTGCATTGGTCGATGACGTAAGGTCTTTATTAAGGCTCTCATGAAAATATTTATTTGGATGACACGCAAGACATGAAAAAAAAACAAAAAAACTTAGCATAGATTCCTATTTGCCACTCAGGGAATGTCCCCAATATGCGCACGACGGAGATTAGGAAGAGGAATACTGGAAAGGACAGCGGGAATAGTGTTTGTAAATATTCGTCTTGAAAATTGACATATCAGACACGGCGGCAGAGACTACTGCTGATAAGTTGTTTCTAAGGCGAACAGTATGGTTGAAGAAGGACGAGACGCGGTAGTGTGTTGTGCGGCATGCAATTATCTGAAGACCAAGTAGACGGGATTGCAAAGAAAGCCCTCGAAAGGACGTAATTGGTTGACAAATCCCTTTTACGTTTACAGAACGTCCCTATAAACACATAACACTACACACTACACACACACACACAAACACTACACAGCTCACACGATACCCAAGGATACCCAGAGTTTTTAACATGCTTTCTTCAACTTTTTTTTCCGTTGTCTGAAGAAATAAATTGGACTTATTGTTACTTACTATATGCGAATTAACTGATAGTACCGTACCTCTTCCTAGACACCAACTCGATGTGTTATTGCAAGTTCTAAAATAAATTACCGGCGGGTTTGCAACGCCATCAATATGGAGCTATGAACGTATTAATAGATTGCACTGAAATTTCGTAGATGAATAGCTTGAGCCATTAAAAATACAGCATCCTTTGAAATATCTTTTGGCCATAGTAGACCTTTTCAAAGATATGACGTTGCCTGAGCTTGTACATTCACTACGTCCCGTTTCAAAAGTGAAATAATAAAAACCACGATACAAATTCATCCATCGTTGATATCATTGAAGCCATCAACAATAATAACATGACTTCCTGTTCAGTCCCAAGAAATAGAAAATCCTTTTAAAATCGCCTTTCTAGCATTTATTAATTTATTTCGTTTGATTACACATTTGTGAAAATTTAATTGACAAATAAAGCATTTTTCAAATAATTTTTCTGCAATCCTTAAATTTTAATGTTACCCTTTCTAAGTTTTATACAAATTTATGATTTGCTTAGCACTTTCTATATTTAGCAATAAAACACAAAACTTAAGCATTATAAAAATAAAGTAATGATCACAACTAGAACAATGGTTAAATGATGACACAAAAGAAAACAAATATAAATATACATTTGCTTGCATACAGACCAAGGAAAGGAGGAATTCTTCTGTGTCGTAAAAACTTCTATTAAACAAACAGATTTTATAAAAGAAACGATTTGTGAAATGAAAAAAAAAAAACGAGTACGAAATTTATTAAAGCAAAAATAAAATAAATCTATGTAATTAATAAGCAATACTTAATGTTACTTAAGCATCTTCCAAAAGATAAATGATTTCCTTCACATTTTGTCCGATAACAAAAGCACAGTTTGAAGAAATTCTTGTGCATACAATTTGTAAATATATATATATATAACCAATTATTAACGGAGAAGTGAGTAAGTTTCTTTACTATAAATAGAGTGGTGGATGGTGGATAGACCCCATCGCATATAAAAAAAAAATTTACAATTCTTTATCGAATAAGAATTCACCCAAACCGCCATGATTGTCCATCATCTTCTTAAGTGTGCTTATTTTTCCGGCCAAATCACGTTGACCATGCAATTGCTCCTCCAAGTAAACGCCAGTCAACCAATCAACTAAATGATAATAATTATGCTTTCTCTCGCAAGTCTGTATAAGTTTGCGTATAGATTTGGTCACATCCGTTTCCAAGCGTAATGCATCTTCAAGAGCTTCAGTACCACTACTCCATTCGTGTTTAGAAACAGTCTAAACGCAAAAATAATATAAAATATGGAGACAAAGTACTTAGTCATTATCTGAAGTAAACTTACGGGAACCATAATTAAATCGGTAACATCATCGGTCAATTGGCCACGCATTGAAAGGTATTCAATCAACTTGGCGCCATGTTGACGTTCTTCTTTCGCTGCCTTGAAAAAGTGTTCAGCGAAACCAGGGCGATTGATTGTATCGCGTGAAAAATGGGCGCCCATGGCCAAATAAGTGTAAGAAGCATCGATCTCTTTCTGTATTTGATCGCGCATAGCCTTCAAACATTCACCACGTAGATCAATCCATTCTGTAGGCAATTCTGGATTGCCAATAGAACCTTTAAATTGAAGAGTGAAAGAAAATAATTAAATTTTTTTTTGTTCACATATATATATATATATAGATCAGCTGATTACTGATTGTTTACGATAAGCTAACTTGAAAAAAGTACAAAGGTTGAAAAAGTCCCCTATTTCATCACATGGCAAATTCCTACAAGAGTTCCTATATGATAAAAAAAATACAAAAGCAGGCACATTTCATTTTTTTGTGCTCTATTGTCTTTAATTATCGCTATTTATTCACTTACAGAGAATTTTGCTCAGAGTATCGTGTGCAAAACTTTATCAATACTATTTTTTCTCTCTTGCCTTTACATATTCTCAGATCGATGTTATTTAAGTATACATGTACTCACTCAATCAATCATTTTTACAAAATTTATTTCTGTCGTGTGCAAAAGAGATAAAATTATGCTAAAGCAAAAGAGAATATTGTTTATCTCTCAGCAGAATATGTGTATAAAATTAAAACTACAATTCAAAAATGCACTCTTAAGGAGAGTAAACAACTTGAAGAGTAAACTTTACCTAAAGTAAAAAACTACCGTTTTACTGCCTTTATTATTGTTATTATCGTTGTTAGAGACCTTCTGAAATTTCAAAGTCGAAACAGTGCAAAAAAACGAAAACAAAGAAAAATAAACAACGGAAGAAAACGGCAAAAACATTCCCAACAAGTTCAATAGGAAGCCGATCATGTAAAAATTCGCTATGTCCATTCTCTTAGCAGTAGTAGTAGTATATAATTATATAATATATAAAATACAACACCTCAATAGAAAACACTTTCTCGACTTACTTCTTGAAATGTTAAGAGCTTCTTCGAATTCCTTGGTTAATAAATTTATAAGCTTAATAAAACGCTAGGTCCTTTGATAATAAAAGGAAAGTAAGAAAAGCTTTTCTAGTAGAAAATTCAATATCCTTACTATCACTAGAAGTTTTTTCAGTGTTTGCTGTGTATGTAAATCGATAATGAAAAGATTAAAAAGTTACATATAACAGAAATTAAAAACAAATTCTGCATTGAACGGTAAATCACTTTCGATCATTGTCATATGTAATTTGAAAGAGTTTTTTTTTTTTTTACAATAAAATCTCAAATGACCTGGAATAAGGAAAAAACAAATAACATTCTCATAAACATAAAAGTTAACTGTTAGCAAGCTAGTGTTGAGCCTTTAGAATACTGTTAGATAAGAATTACAGAGAACGCTGACTTTCTTTTTTTCTTTCATTTTCTATCAAAAACAACATTGAAAATCAATAAAAACTGCGCATATGAGCACTTTTGCTCGTACATATAAAATAAAGACAATTTAGAAAATATTTAACCGCATATTACTTACATTTCATTTCTCCATGAACTATTTGGGATCCTACGGCCAAAATACATAAGGTCACAATTAATTTCATCATTTTGTTTTGATTTTTTTCCGTTCGTTTTTCACACAAGAAATCACAGAAATGTTATATATATGTATGTCTTTAATTTTAATTTCTCAAAGAAAAAATCAATCTTTCGATTGTCTTTTATGCGTCACTTTGCTAAATGCACAAAATGAAAATTAATTTTTGCTAAATTCCAGTAGTCAAAGAAATGTTACTACAAATTTTTTACAGATTTTGAGATTTAATATTTATATTTATTATTTACTCTTATTGATTAAAGTTGTCAAAACCTTTATACGCACTGGCATAGAAGGCGACCGTATTATAAATGGAAATTTTTGCTTTTATGACGACTAGAATACAGTCGTTTAAACTTTTGATTCTATAAAACAAAAAAGATTACTTTTTCGTTTATTACAGCCCGCTTTCTACTTATAAATTACACTCGACTATTAGCACGTTATGTATTGAAATACTGAAAATTGTCGGATAGTGGTGTGGTGTTAAATACTTTTAAGTAAAAACTCACACTGCACAACATTTTCCCGCAATCTTTGTCTCTCAGAGAAAGAATATGCATGCAATGGCTAAGTTTTTGCTCTCTTCTGCTATCTATCCAACATGTCGCTAACTATGGCGGCGTGCTTTTTCATAATAAACAATTTCTGATAATCTTTTTCCAAATACGTAATATATTATAACCAAATATGTGTGCGGTAAACAAAATTACTGAATTTTTTTACTCATGTCAAATTTGATCATAAAATAACGCTATTTGGTTTTTCTGTTGCGTCAGCTGTCTTGTATTTATTTTGCTTAAAACTAATTAATCTATTTGCAAATTAATGCCACAGGGTTACCAAGAGACTTTACTATCAAATTAATAAAATTTTATATGTGGCTTTGAAACTTTTATTGATATTGCCAAAAGTATATTATGAGAAATCTAAACTCATTGATCATATCATTACAATGCTGTTCACAAAAAATTACGGAAATGCTTTAGAATTTTCTTCAATTATTATAAATTAAGCTTTGCATCGAATAGAATATTAAAAAGAAAAAGATTATTTCTATATGGGAAGGAAAAAACGAAGAGATCTTTGCGAAAAATTACGGCAACCCCGAAAATTCTCGAAATTCTCTTTATTTATGAACAAATGTGAGTCAGATTTTCACACCACCGCAATTATTTATTGCGTCGGTCCTGATGGCAGCCATATTGGCTAAGCCATATTTTTTTGAAATAATAGAGAGCTAGAGAGAAGAGTAAACATTATCTACATTTCTCGCTTGCTATGAAGTATACAAGTATCGATTCGAGGCACTATGAACATCAGTTGAATAGTTGAACTTAAACAAGACACTTATATATTGGCAAGAAGAAGAAGAAAAAGTATAAAATAAAAAGAAAACAAAGACAATTTGTTCTTAAGTAATACAAAGAATTATAGATTTGAATTGAAGCTAAATAAGATGTAAGTGTTAAGTAATATTTGTTTCATCAACTTCCTTATAGATATTTTTTTGTGGAAAGCCATGAACATTTACTCGAAATTTGTTTTTGGAACAAATATCGATACGAAATAATATTGAAAATTTAATCAAAATTATTTATTGCAATTGTTTACAACGTCTTTTTGAAAACCAAACAAAATCTACTTTTTTTACGCATTTATTTCAGTTCTTCGAATATAAAAATCAATACAACAAAATGAAATTTTTAATTTTTGTTGCATTGCTTGCTAGCAGTTGCGTTTTACTTAAGGCAGAAGAGGTCTGCCATAATAACGTAGTGAGAGCTTGCTCAACATCTACGCTCTCTGGTGAGTAAAATTTGCGTGATATAAATGTAAAAAATTAACAGTTTTTCTTATGTGTTACAATTTGGAAGAAATTTTCCTTAACATTAAGAGAATTGCTGTAGAATTTTCTGAAAAGAAAAAAAATTAAATTTTTTAAATAAATTTCTTTCCGGGTGCTCTTATTTTCTTCCCATATCAAACAAGCTTTAACCGGAATGTTTGCTAGTGAGACTGAGAGTAAGAGTACTAATCTTATACTTTTTTAACACAAATATTGTTGTTGACAATTTTTACTTATAATCGAGTAAACAACTTTTTCTTGGTATTTATTTAAAATAGGTCCTTCAATTTGTAATGCACGCTATGGCGGTATCAGTCACGTTGAGCCCGAATTACAGGCTTACATTAACTCGCATTTGACTAAATCATACGAATATTTGCTTTTGGCCACACATTTCAATTCCTATCAGAAGAACCGTCCAGGCTTTCAAAAATTATATCAGTCTCTTTCTGATCGTTCATTTGATGACACTATTGACATGATCAAGCAATTGACGCGTCGTGGCGGTAAAGCTGATTTTAATACACGCCATGAAAGTCCTGCCTCTGTAAGCACACAACAACAGCGTTTGGAAGTTGATGAATTGCATTCATTGGCCATGGCTTTGGATAATGAGAAACAATTGACTACCGGTGCTTTCCATGTACATACCCAATCGTTGCATGCTGCCCGTGATCCAGAGACAGCTCAATATATTGAAGAGAAATTTTTGGGCTCTCAAGCCGAAACTATACGCAAACTATCTGGTTATGCCAACGATTTAGCTAAATTAATGAATCAACCGGATCCCTCTTTGGCCATTTATCTATTCGACGAATACTTGCAAAAGCAATAAGTTCTTTTAGCTATGGCGGGAGGGACTAGGATGGCTTTTCAGGAAATTTTCCTTGTTTGGTAAAAATAATAGCTTTCCTATCTGTGTTTAGCATTTAGTTTATTAAATTTTTATTTTTCTTTTTTCCGCATCCGGGGTTATTTTTTTTTTTTTCATTTTTATAGTATTATAATCGGGATATCAAAGAAAAATTGTTAAAAAGAAGAGGAGATTTAATACGATTTAATAAAATTAATTGATTAATTATGGTTGTTTTCAAAACACCTATAATTGAATTTGTTTGCATAATTCTAAGCAGTACGTGTGATAACTACATTTGTATTGAAATCAATGGATAACACATTTAAATATCATAAATAAACGTAACAAAAAGAATCTGGCATTTTAATACCATTACGAAACATGCACATAAGTTAGGCAGAAAGTTCGCATTGCTTGCGGAGTGGCATGGGATTATATCGGAAAAGAATTTTGATAAGAATTTTATTTATTCTATTATTTTCTTTATATTTAGTTAATAATTGCTATCAATGTATTGCTGATAAAGAGCGATGGCATCACGTGTTTAAATTCGGAAACTCGATGTCATTTCTTCGAAAATGTCACCAAATAACGTTTCGAATATGACATGGTAAACATCATTTCATTCGGTTATGAAATCTTAAACGAAATTCTGAACATCATTTCATTCGATGACGAAATTCTGAACAATAAATTTAGGGGAAAGGTAGATAGATGTATTTGTACACAATTTTTTTTTTCTTAATGTTTTTATTTATTCGCTCGTATCAATTTTTACGAGTCGATCTTAACCCTCCCAATGTTAATTTTACATTTGCTTTCCGAATTAATGGTTTGTGTGGAAGAATATCTAGAAACCATTTTTAAGCAAATATTTTCCGAATATAGTATAGAATAGCAACAGTAACATTAACGAAATAGACAAAAGCTGGCAAGCTATGAAGGGGTCATTATTTTGAAGACTAAAGTAGAACATTTGAGAAGCCAAGCCAGCAAGGCATTCGTAATCAAAGAGTTTGACAAGATCGACCTTTTCAGGAAATTTTATGTAGAATTTCTTGTACCATCCCCTAGCTAAGCGATGGGATATTATAGATTTGTCTTTTTGTTTGCGGGTTTTGCATAGGCCCTCTTATCTTGTCTCTCTTTAGATGTTAGTACGAAAGCAATTAAATCTGTTTTTTCTTTTTTTGGTTTTTCTGGGCGCTGTACACAGCTCCAATTAACTTGACCTTTGCTTAGTCTTCTTGCAAAATTGCCTATCTGCACGCTTAATCTTGACGGATCAAGGTTAAAGTTGTGATTTGCCCAAAAATATCTTCGCAGGCAACTTTTACTTTCCATCTACAGTCAAAGCTTTTTTTGTGCGGTTATGCGGTTCACTGCACACTGTTCACTGCACAAAAGCAAGATTGCGTGTATAAGAAAAGCGGTATTGCATTATAGTTCGTGTATATTGATTGGAGATGATGAATATCAAAGATTTATACATACGAATGCGATTGCCTAGGGCGACTTCATTTTGCTTTTCATTACGGGAGATCAAGATTCGCATTAAAAAATACTTTGTACAAAAACGTTCTTCGAATAATGGCAAATTTTGCACTTTCGTTCAGCGTAAGAATAAAAAAAAAATGTTTGTTCAAATATTTTTACATTTTACAAGACGTCTCTCGTGAAGAGGAATGTGCAGCATTTGCGCAGCGGAAAATTTTCGAAAGTCATAGTTGGTTGAATGGTCATTAGTGTGTTTTCAATAAAGTTTTATGTGTGCGCTTACTATCAATGAAACTTTTCCAGACATATTTTCATATTACAAATTATGATTTATTAGTTTTTAATTTACGACAACAAATTCACAGCAACAATAACAAATAATGTAAAATTTATAATTTTATTAAGTTGACGTTAAGTTGGTATGAGACTTGAGAAGTTTTTTTTCACAAGAGCAAAGAATTTTTGCAATGGAATGTCAATCGTTCCATGTGTTCTGGTCCTAAGGAAAATTTTACGGAATGGGCAACTGCAAGTAGGACACTCGAATACCCTGTAAAGAATTTTAAGAGAAGAAAAAAAAACAAAGACACGCGATGAGGAGAAAGCAAGCTTCACAATGCTAAGCATCTTGATGGATTTAATTCAATATTTGATTCGCAAAATGAAAAATTCTTTAAGGGAAGATGCAAAGACACCAGTTGTAGGCAAAGCGGTTTAATGTCTGTTTCCACAAACTATCATACATCAGTTCTCCCTTACTCTTGTTCACATAAGCATCTGTGGACGTATAGCATCCATATAGCAAATGGTACACATGAACTTGAATAAAAGATTTCAAATGAATAGTCAGTCACATGACTACTATCTCTACCTTTGCCTGTTTGCTGTGCATTATCATCCTTGAAAAGTCAACAACAAGGGTTTTTGAATTTTTTTGTTTTGTTTTGTTTTGTTATTTATGCCTACATAGCTATCAGACAATTGCTGCTTTTTGGTACAGTCGCAAACAGTGTATATATGTTGTCATGGTTTCTATGAATGCCAATACCTATCAGAGGAAAGCATTCGAGCTAATTTGCAAACTTTTGCTTGCTTCTCGTGTTTGTTTTTGTTGAATTAAAGGGTTGAAAAATTATCAAAAGAAATTTGCAATATTTCACGTAACGATGGGCTTCACCAAGTGACCAGGAGCAAAACGTTTTTATTCAACGGACGACAAAATGAAAATCGTAAAACTTAATTTACGTAATCGCAGACCTCGTTGTTTGTTTGTTGACCTTAAAAAGCCGCTTATCTGCTTATAAAATTTCGAAATTTGAAGTAACTCTTTCGTGCATACTCAACTACTGGTAACAATTTTGTATTTAGGTTAGTTTTTCCTCTTCAAGGATACCCTGGCGGCTGCTCATTTTGACTCACTATTTACAAAAATTTGCCCAAGATTTTCTTCAGTTCCATTTACATTACTTTGGTGGTCGCACATTGTTGCCAAGAAGTCAGCTCCGGCTTTTTAGAAATCCTTGTTTTAGTTACACATGAAATTCAGTTGCAATGGAGGGACAATCATTTTGAGTAACAGGAGATCCTTAAGGTTCAGCTCACACTAATTGACTTTGTTTATAAGGTCTCTGTTACCTATCCAAATAAATACATAAAAGAATATCGGGAAAAACACGTATACATCTGGCAAAGAGATGTGGATCCGAGCAAGCAAACTATCACTTGAGCGACGCAAACGCGCAAAAGTTCCGCAAACATATTTAAAAAGTAATTGGAAAGTCAGATAAGCATTCTTAGGATCGTTCACTTTGTTTAAACAAGATTACACCCTACACTATCTCGTTATTATGTAAATGCGTACTTTCTTCCCGGGCCTTATGAGAACAAGGACGAGGTCCAGATTTGACAGTCCAGTCCAGTTGTTTTCAAACATCTTGCTCTTCTTCACCTCTGAGTAATGGCAGTGAAGTATGGCTTGTGGTCTTTTATGATAAGAAGAAATTGAACTTTGCAAAAGGTGGGCCACGTCGATGAGGATTTTGGGGATTTCCTATATTTCTAGACATACATTCACCACGTACGGAAATGTATGTTAAGAATTATGTTGGGCGATGCAATACAGCATATTTACTGGGGGACCTTGTGCGACCATAACGTTTCATTCTTCTGCTTCTTTTGCGAGTCAGTAAACAAGAACAGATCATTTACTGAATTGAGTAAAAAAAAAAACTATAATGTCTTAACTAATTTGTGCTCAAAATTTTTTTCTCGAGATGCTACAACAGAAAAAGGTAATCTCCGGTCCGTGAGGTCGTCGAGTCCGGCTCGCTTTGTTTAAAATTTCCAATAATTCAATTTGCGCACACATACCAATGCTGCAAGCAGATTGTATCTGCCTTCACGACCCTCTCTGCCGTGCAACTATCAAAAATAAAATATGCTTAAGTGGTTTTTTTTTTTTTATTTCCTCATTAGGCCATAAAACCGGCGATTGGTGTAAAATCCGCATTTTTAATAATAGTTACACCTTGCCGGCTAAAATTGGCCCGTGAATGAAAGAAGTTGCTTCTCCATGTGCTAAACGTTGCATGTATAAATGTAGTTCTACAGTGAGGACTTCAGTTTAACCTTAAAAGTGAGGTTAACAATATTTTCGTATTGAGTTTGAAATTAAGTTTAACCGTCCGCATGGATTATCTCCAAGTCGATAAAGGTAAAACACTTAGCGATTAGGTGCACATCCTCTATGCTGCGGCCATCTTTCCATCTCTTTCCCATTCTTCAGTTCGTTCTGACCACCGCAGTGTTACACGAACAGGGGACATTCCCTGAGTATTAAAAAAAAAAAAAATAAAATACGAAACAAGATATGCTAAGGAAGCACGGTTTCTATGTCTAGGGTAGACGTGACGTTTTTAAATATAGATATTGTGTTGTGTGAATAAATAAACAGCCATCTCAGGGAATTCATTTTTTCATATGTAGAATGAAAGATCTGAGGAATAACGAAGAAGTTAACGCCCTCTAATTGATTTAGATAACCGACTTGCGTTGTTGCAGAGTGATATCAACGGGAAGGAAAAAGAGCTCAGTACAAATAATTCTAAGGAAAACATTTAAAAATTGAATACCAAGGGATGCTAAATAATGCCGCCAAATATTCCTAAAATATTCTATCATTTTTATGTTACTTTAAAGAGGTGGACATAATGAGAACACGCTTCTCACATGGATTTGTTGAAAAAACTTTTTAAATTTTCTTTATTATTAAACCCTATAACCTATAGTTTTACATAACTACGCCAACATACATTGCATGCATATACATATACAATTATCTATAGTCTGCATACATATGTCGAAATGGATAGACTCTATAAATATTGTGGTGACATGTGTTACTAAGGGAATCGTCGTATGCTGTTGAAATATTATATGATAGTTTCGTAAGATTAAAATTTTAATTACGTCTATGCGTTATTAAAAACATAAATTTATTTAATTGCGAAACCCCAGGAAATATGATATATATGTGTGTTTCCATTCGGTATAATTATCCAAATATCATGTTTGTAAGGTTAGATATCTAATAAATGTAAAATTCTTTACCTATCTATCGTTCCTTCTTTAAAGAAGAAGAATTTACAAAATTTGCTGATGATGAATTAAACCCTAAAGCGCTTAGAAACCTTTTCAATACCTTCTGCACTTTTCGTTTAGGCATTAAAAGATCTCAATAAAGTCGTCATGACAAAACTCTCATACATGATTGGAAAAATCATAGTTGAGAGTAAAATGTGTTTTCCAAAAAGTGCTTTCTTTCTACCGCAAAACAAATGAAACGTAAACGGCCACATTTATGACCCAGAACTTAATTACATATACTACCACACACACAACAAACTAAATAAATGTAATAAAAAATATGTTTTTACAACACTTGCACATACATGCACACACACATGTCTAAATGTGTGCTATTCTCGGTGACGTTCTTCTCAAATGCTTATGGCACAAGGACATGTTTTAAGTACCGCAATTAATATTAAGTGGATTATAATATTACGATATGAGTATGACCAGAGATAAATAATAGCATGAATTCTTTTCCCGTCCGTCAAGACTTCAAAAGTAAATGTTTTTTTTTTTTTTTTGTTTTCTTTCTATTTTCATAACCATAACAATAATAATAATTATTTTTATCTTATTGCTAGTAATGAGATATATATGTGAATAGTTTCCATTACATATACAGAAAAACCAATTATAATAACACCTTAGATTCGTCCTAATAAAGTTGCAAGTGGATGGCATTAAAAATTTCCCAGTATCCCGTATACGTTCTTTGCACTCTGACCTCGTATTGTTCCCTCGCTTGAAAGTGAAACATTATTGCACAAAATTGACTTCAAGGGCAATATAGTTTGTAGTAGTGTACACCAAAACTATGATCAGAGAATTTATAAATTTTAAAATATCGAAAAAAAATCGTGTTCGTCGATAGGAATCAAAGGTGCCAGAGTTAGTTTAAGTTCGAGAAAAAAAGTCTTCCAGAAAACGCGTTCAAACTTGCAAGTCCCCATCACATTGATTGATTCAGGAAATCAAATTTTTGGATGATTTCAAATCTCGTTCCCTTTAACCCACCACCCCTTCGCAAGAAAACTTTTTGTATATAATTATATCCTACAGCACTTGTGGAACAAGGGTATATTAAGTTAGCTCTTGCGGATGTATGCAACACCCGGCTGAACTTGAGACAGACGCACCTTTTCTTACAGAGACCTAAGTTTGTCTGTCCATCTGGCTCTCAGGTATTCTTGTGTTCAACCCAAAGGTCGCAGTTGTTAATATTATTAATAAATTTGGTACACCGACCTGTTTTGGCTCAAGGACGAGCACTGTTGAAAATGGTTCGGATCGGAATACTTTTTTGACTTTTCCTTATTAGGAAAAGTCTTTATATGAATAACTGGATTAAGTAGTACGGCGTAGGGTATTTAACCGTAGGCTTTGTGTGTGTAGTGTTTTTACTTGTTTGTGAATAATTAAGGGATCATGTGCTGGAAAAACTCAGTGAATGAAAAAAGAAAATCAAATGTTGAGATTAACTCTTAAACTATTTCGTACATTTATTAAATATAAGATCATTATTACTTTGAAAGAATAATAATAAGAACAAGAGTACGAAATGATAATAGACCGAATATTTGAATGATCATCATGTGCGTACCTGTGTTTACGTAAACTGTAATCTGTCGGCTGATTTGGGTAAACAAATACATTAATTTTTTGCCGTTGATAAGACAAATTTTTTATTTCAGTTTACTGTAGTGTCGCAACGTATATATAGGATCGGTAAGGGTTCGGCGAAGGGAAACCACAGACAAGTTTGATATTTGTCAATGCCGCGCCGCATGAGAAAAACGCAGAGAGGTGAATGTTCAGTTGTAAATGCCTTTCTGGCCATCGCCTGCTCTTTACATGGTATTTTACTTTTCGATAGTTTTTTCAGAAACTCGTCATGGAAGGAAATAAAAGGGAAAATTTTGCAAAAAGGTTGCCCCTTTTGATTTTTTTGCGCTGAATGGATGGACTACCGCTTTAGTTTCTTTCTCAGTTAGAATTGTTGTTCTATCTGATTCCTAAGAATGCAAATGTCTTAGGGAGACATACGACACACACACACATGGACTCTGACTGGATTTAGCCATTAAAACAGGGAGCACATATCTGACGGCTTTGCAATACTGAACGGTTGCGTCTAAGCGTAAGTTCATGACAAGAATTCATAAATTCGTAGCGAAAGGCAAGGGCTTTGCCTTCTAATCTTCCATTTTCTCCGATTTTCAGATCATGTCAGTTGTTTGACGATTTCAGCTTAAGTCTTAAGTCGGTGATTGCACCTTTTGTTTGATGTACGACACGTTTGAGAAGTGTGAGTGAGTTACCTTGTCTCTGGCATGGAATTATGCATAAACGTTACAACATATTTTCATATGTTTTTCAAATATTGTTTCTCTTGTTTCGTTTTTAAAAAAACGAATATTTAATACTTTATGTTAGCTCTTATGGCAGCGGCGCTTGTACTCTTTCTCTCGATTGAACAACATCCCCCTACATTAACTAATTAATTAACTAATTTACAAATGACTTGAGGCACCATAACCATAATTGTCGTTTGCACGTTTCTGAATGAAATTGAAGCGTTGAAATGTAATAGAGAACTGGCACAGATAGATTACGAAATATGTATGTATGTATGTATGTCGACGCCGAGAACAAATCCTTTTGGCAATTGTGCACTTCGTGGTTAAAACAAAGGAAATTTGTAAGACGTGTGCTGCCAGGCGATTACACATACATTCTGGCAGACATGCAGAGACGTTGTAATAAAAATAAAATTTAACGACTGCATGGATATAAAAGACAGATATACTGGCCAAACTAAAGTCAAAATTAGAGAGAATGGCTTTTCCTTCTCTCCTTCATCTCATCTCCTGATGTACTTACTAGTCAATGTTTAGGTTTTCAAAAAAAAAAAAAAAAAAATCTCGCACGTTTGCGGTCGTCATTAAAATCAGATTTTTATTATAAGACATCAAGAGTAGCGGCTCGAAAGATGAATTGGGAAGAAGGAAGAACAAAAAAAGAAAAAATTGACTGAACACATTTTTAATGATAGTCTCTATTGAAATTGAAAATTCATGTTTCATCAAAAGTTAAAAAAAAAATAATTTTTTTTTTCTTTTTTTTTTTTTTGTAGCTTTAACGAAAAACTAATCTCTTCCCATAGGAAAATGTATGCGTTTTCCGTTGTAAAATTTAAAAGAAAATCATTATAAAAATGATATCCAACTGACAGCATAGTAATTGAAATCCTTAGTCTAACTACGACATTTGTCTTCGTTTGTCTTTTCTTTTTTTTTTTTGTTTTCATTTCACTTTTCTACCCTTGAGACTATTAATTGCACAATTCATGTGTTTGATGATTAACGAGCCGTACACAAAAACCATGTCTGCCTTCTGTATGATTAACTCGAACTGACCACGTAATGAGAGCGAACGACAAACGACAAACGGCCACTTCTAATTAGTAACAATTACTTGTCCTTTAAGAGCAAAAATCTTTATACTAATTTTCTTTGTGAAACCTTCTTCCTTTTGGTCATGTTTGTTGGTTAAAAAGTAATTTTTCCCTGCCCAGTGGATAGACAAACTAAACTGCAAGAGCAATGCTAAACTTTCCTTGCTGAAGTTTGATTTTTACCATTTCTTCTTTTTCCGCATAACTGGAAACGAGTGTGCCGTTGCCGTCTCATTGCCAGACTTAAGAAGATGAAGAAGAATTTACGTTTAAAAACAACAGCAACAACATTGATAATATCTTTCGAATGTTGATGTGAACAGGTAATCTCTTCTTTGCTGCAGCTTTTGCACCTTGATTTGGTTTCAATTCATCCATCAGGGACCGATTCACGGTTTTCGTCATTGAGCTATCGTACGATATGAAAGACAGAAACGATAGGATCGCATTTTGAGTTGATGACACTCGATTGCTTTCTTCGCTTCTCGTTCGTAATATCATCATCGGTGTGTGAATAACAAAATAACGCGAGTAATCGAGTATCATTAACACGCAACGGATCTTCGTTAACGGGAACCCAAAAGGCAACTTCGATATCGGCGTTGCTTGAGAACGAGAAGCATACACACAATTTGTCCGAAACCAACATTTTCAGAGAAGACCCTTTGAAATGTCCGAGCGTCTGCTACACATTTCTCAAGTACTTCACACACACACTTCTTACTTTCTTAAAGTATTTCTAGGTTTTTTTAAAGAAACCAAAAAAAAAAATTCGTATGATATCTCGATGCATGCTTGTCTTAGCGAGAAATTATTTTCCCTTCAATAATCCTGTCACAAATGTAAGTGAAATCAACAGCTTTGGACAATTTCAAGGCAAATTAAACGACAGTTAAAATCAATTACAAACACTAAGTAGTGATCCAGAATAATTTGACAATAAATGTTAAGCGAAACAAGCATAACATAGCGTGAGAAGAAGGGCAAAAACGAATGTTTAAATATATCCGAAGAGAGCATTAACACTAGTGTCGCATGTACATTGGACACTAACACTAACAATTATCGGAGATTATGTGAATGCAAGAAAAAAAAACACATATACATACATACATATAAATGAATGCCCGAATATAACCGCAAGGATAAAAAGACAATTTTTAGCTGACAGTTAGTTTACACATATATATAGCAGACAATGGGAAATACACCCAAGCGGTTTTCTAGCTGATGAAAAATGCCTTGCAATGGAATGCACCACAATGCTCAGCAATAGAATGGCAAGCGTGTGTCTGGTGCATAGCAATAAAAAAATTATATTTACGATTAATGCTAATTTGATTTTCAACGAACTCGAAGCGTTAATGTGCAAAATAAATGCCATATACATAAAAGCGTGCATCGAGAGAAAGTACAGCAAGGACCGCAAAAATGTTCAAATAGCTACAAATGGCGGAGACGTGCAAGACCAACAAAATAACCAAAGTGTACATGTGCACATACGTACGTACACTAAGGGGAAGTGAACGCAAATGTTCGCTTATGTGTTGCGTTTATGTGTTTTGCCGACTTATCGACAACAATGGCAACAACGGACCGTTTACAACAACAACAATTGCTCGTTAGCTATCAGTTGTTGTATATATATATTGCTGGCGGTAATGGGCGAGAAGAAAAGTTAGGAAAAGCTTTTTTGGCCCATGGGTTAGCAGCTTTTCATTATGGTGAGAAAGACATCGGAGATAGTGTTGAACTCATTTACCACTGTTGCCAAAATGAACAAAACATGGGTAAGATCCATCAAGCACCAAGGCAGGATCATGTGGTAGCAAATGTGTCCGCCTTCTTCCATTTCACGCGTAATCCTGGCAGTTTGTGTTTATATCAAAAAAAAAAAAAAAAAAGAAAAGAAAAATAAACCGCAACTATCATCTCTCTCTTAAACTGTCTGCCACATCACATCGCATGAAATATGGATTAAAATGTTTGCCGAACCATTAACGTGGATTGTTGCTGTACCCGCTGCATGCGAAAAGAATGCTTCGCATCCGTACTATATATATGGTTTCACACTCTTCCTCTTCGCGCTTATGTTGCTTTTAATCGTTTTCGGTTCTTTAAATAATTTTCATTTCTATGCCGTAGTTCCCCGTGGTAATAAGCTACTTCTACAGTGCAGCTACAAACTGCGTTAAACACTTTATGGGTTTTATTTTATTTTTTTATTTTGTTTTTATTTTTATCCATTTTTTTTTCCTTTTTGTATTGAAAAACTTTTTAAACGCAAACTGTGAAAATTTTTTTTCACGTTTTTGTTGTTTTAGTTGGCTTTGCTCCTGCTGCTGCTGCTGCTGCTGCTGCTGCTGCTGCTGCTGCTGTTTCTGCTTCTGCTTCTGTTGCTTTCCTTCCCTTTAATACTTATTATTAACATTGTTGTGATTTTTCAAGTGCATATTCATTTTCATTCGCGTTTCATTCCTTACGTATGCTTCTTCATCTTAAAACGTTGAGGCACACTTGATGGCACATGCACAACACGTATCTTATCTACCACTCAGTTGTTTGGCAAGTAAATCTTTTAAAGTACTTGAGAGCGCATTTCAACTCATGCATACAAAATTAGTTTAAAGAATTTTATTATCAAAATTATTGTTACCGTCCTTGCCATCGAAGAGGACTGAATTTTCTTCTTCTTCTTCTTCTTCTTTTAATGGGAAATTTAAAACGATTGCATTTAAGAAGATTATTATGATTTCTTCTCTTCTTTTCTCATTCTTTCTAACAAATTAAAAAGAACCACAATTCAAAGATTTAAGCCGAGATTAGTCAATTATTTAATGTCGCTATAATGTCGCTGTAGTGAGCGAAATAAGCGAATTTTAAATCTTGAAATTATTTGATAAACCAATAAAATCCAACAAGCAACAAATGAAATAAAAAAAAAAAAAAATGTTGCTACAAATGTCTATCACTCGGAAAGATAAACTATTTTTTTTGCATTTTTCAATCAATTGATAAGTTCGTCTGTCCGTGTGTCCGTCTTGTTTTTTGAAATTTCAGTGAAATTTGCTACACTAAAGTGTTTTTCCCCAAGGGCGGAAGCTGTTCAAGTTGATTCGGATCGAGGCATTCATTCGACTACTTTCCATATAAAGAGTTATTTAGACAAATCGTTTTATTAATAACTGTACGGTTGGGTTGGACAGCTATTCACTATAGCGTTTTTAATTGTTGTTCCTTGTGCTTGCTATCAACCAAGTCATTTTTGGTTTACGATGAACACTTGCTGCACTTGCATATGAGCCCAAAATTAAGATAAAGTGAAATTTGTAAATCAAGGAAATTGTGGTTACTCCGGAAACTCTAGATCGAATGAGAAACTTTTGAAAAAAAAAAAAACATTTTTTTAAGAATTCTTTCGTTTCATAAATATTATCTCACCAACTGCTTAAAGTGAATAAAAATGAAACTGGAATCCTTTGAAATCCCTTCCATACTATAATCTCCCCAAAAATGTCCCGTTCAATACAGTAAATCATTCAAGCATTTCTTCTTTTCTTTGTTAAAATAGAATAAACTTTAGCTTAGGTGCTTAAGACGTTGAGATACGTATTGAGATAAGTATTTTAATTTTAATTTCTCTTAATTGACGGTAAAAAGGTGTTGATTGACTATTCATTTTCTTTGTATTATTTTCTTAAATTCATCAGAACGCGCGTAGCTTAAAAGGAAATTAAAACAAAAAGGTCCCATTTTTTGTTAAATTGTCCATCATTTAAATAAAGGAACTAATAGGAAAAAGTCCTCGTGGCGTTTGCTTTCTAATGTTAGATTATGTTTATAACAACAAAGCTTTTTTTTTGTTCTATTGTAGTTTGTTTAACGTTCGAAAGAAAATTCAATTTATCTATTGCTAAACATCAGAAATAGATTTAAAAAGGAAATTAGCTGAGCACAACACAATGACTAGAACCACAATCCAATGTCAGTGGCAAGCATGTCTTGCATCAATGTATTACACATATGTGAATATATAGTAAAATACCAATATATGTATATATGTGTGTGTATGTGTATATATAACATATTATGGAGCAACAAAAATTCATAGACATGGATATAAAGGGCAACTGACAATCCCAAAGTGAAAAAAATGTTTCATCAAAAAATGGGAGAAAGAAATAAAACGCATATAAAGCATGACATTGTATTGCATGCTTCTGTGGCTCGATATTGTAATAATGACACTTTGCATACATGTTCGTATCGATTGTTTGCATGAGCCATATCTCTCTTTTTGTCTGACTGACTGTTCGCCATATGTGTGTGATACCATCGAGACTACGGGCATGTCGTACTCGGATTGTATGCAAAAGTCGCATAAAGGTAACTTTAATTGAACAAAATGTTTGTGTAGGGATTCGATTACTTCCCACACTTCATGTATTACTGGGAAAGGACACACAATGCCTTAAATAGGACATTGTCGGACTATGGCCCGCTCGCTAAATCTCAGCTTTTTCGTATCTTTTAATTGGTTTCCGGGAAATGATTATGGTTCTGGCGTAAAAGAGGCCGAAGAAGAAGAAGAAGAAGAAAGCTATGTTTATCCTTGCACAACTATACTTTCGGTATGTGTTGGTTTTTCTGGGAATGTGAGTGTTTTAGTAAAGTGAACGGTTTTGCTTCGGCGACTTACGTGGCTTTGTGTTTTACATCAATTTTTACTATAGATCCATATTTAATTTTCGGAGATCCATTGGACGTTGGTTGCTGGCTTTTAATTCTTTAAAAAAATGGTTTACGAAACTCAACGAATAATACAAATGCTGATTGGGATTAAAAGCTAAAATCTGTTCAAGTAAAAGTGTACGGAAGGTGGTACACATATATGTGTATGGCAATTATTGCAAAAAGATCAGCGGAGATGAAAATGATTATGAAATATTATCTGCAAGAGATCTGCATTTACATTCATCGAATCAGTGCAAAAATTGACCATCAACTTCTTTGATGTGGAATGCCTGACTAATTTCACAGGATGTTTGACAGCCCTGTCACTCAATACATAAATATTTTAGCAAACTGCACATGTGTTTGAAAGCATGCTATAAAAATTGCAAATAATATTGTGGAAATATGTACAAATAAATAAAGGATCCTTACACGATTTCACAATACATATATAACTCAATAAACGTTGGGTGTATTCTCTGTCTGCGTTGTACGTACATATACATATACATATACATACACACACACGCATATATATATTCATATGTGATATATATCTATATATATATATATATATATATATACATATCTCTGTGTGCATCATCATGTATACTTGTGTGTATGTAAGATTTATCAGAGTGCCACAAGCTAAAAATTCAATTAATTGCCTCCTGAGTGTAGTTTTATCGGCTATATGCAGAGATACATATGCTTCATAGTTGCACACATATATACCATGTATACCACTAATACAAAGACGTATATCTATAAACTTGAATGTGTACGGCCATAAACTTGAAAAACCATCCTTTATCAAACATTTACATACCATGTATGCACGTACTACACATGCACTATAAATAAGAGCGAAATTTCATTCAGTTTGGAACGAATTACTTGATATCCACTAACAGCTTGAGCTGGAAGAAAGAAAGTCATCATTAAATTATGATTATTTTGTAATTCTGATTATGTTTTGACATCGACAAGCGAAACGAAAATTCTGTGCTTGCGGCAGCGTTCACCCTGTCGTAGACTTGTACACGCTAAAAAAAAGCTTTCACGATATATTTACAATTTTGCAATATTTTTAAATTAACCTAACGAAAGTGATATGAAAAAAAAAAAATTTGGAACAGATTGGCAAATAAGGCGACATAACTAAAGGACAGTCACTAATCAAAATTATATATAATTTATTACACCGCGAATGGATTCTTCTACGCAAACATAGGTAGAACAAATCTCATATCTGTCTTTATTAACTATCATACACATAGATAGATCCAGAAACGATGGGGTACTTGATATGAACCATCAACTGTCCGAGACAGTAGTTACAGAAAATTGCCAATCGCCGTTTCAGACAGACATGACTACACTATTGACTACGATATTAACGTGAACGTTCAAATTTCGATGCCCTACAAAGGCTTATCACCTCTAACGTACGTACACCTTGCCAATGGGAAATAATGAACGTTTGTTACGCACAATCGGGAAAGCTATAATACAAAGAGCCCAAGCCGCCAACCATAGTAATAACGTAAGCACAATGCATATGCATTCAATAAACATTCTTAATGAAATTCTCACATGGCAACGTCGTTTAAAGGATAATTTTTCATACGGATACAATAGCAAAATTTTCCATGTGAAAGTAAAATATTTATTATATCAGAGTGAGTGAGTGAGTGAATGAGTGAGTGAGTGAGTGAGTGATGTGACTGATATAGATTTCAAAGGACGTATGTCGACAGACTACGCATATACACATATGCACATATGAATTTTCCTTTTAAAAACGATAATGTGAGAGGTCTTCTCCTTCCGACACAAACGCACATAATTTGCTTTACGTGGACGAATATTCTCTATTATGCAAATTACTTGTTTTGCTTGCAACGTTATTGAATGTTGCTTAGTAGTTGTATACATATATGCGTATCGTATTTAACTTTATGAATCATTAAGTATTAGCAGGCATGAGCGGGGAGGAGGAGGAGGACGAAAGACAACAGGAGATTACAATGAAAGTGATTGCATTAATAAGTGCTCGATAATTACATCATTTTGCCCAATGCAAAAGGAGAGAAAGCAAGCAGTTCACTATTGTTAAGGAGGAAAGTTAATTCCGGACTTGGTTTGTGATTTTGGACTTTGGGTTAAATTTGGACAGATAGGCTTCCTGAGGCTTTTTAGAACCGAAAAATAAGTTTTTGCGATGATTGTGATGCGTTTAACCATAACTTCGTTCATGTCGCTATCCTCCTAATGGATCCAAAGTTTGAGGCAAATGTTTCCTAAATATATTGATTTTTTATTAGGAAGATTGTCAGAAGCTTCTCAGAATGAAGTGAGAATCCATTTTATTGATTGCTTTAAAAACTATTTATTATCCTTTATAACTATCAGTCTTGGGCCATATTACTAGAGTTAATAGCACGGATTGTTTATTACGTGAATGATTGGCTGCTCAGGGCTATTTGTCAATCAAAGTAGGTGCTCTTCAAGCCCAATAGCGGTAATTAGAAAAGTTCAATAACGGCGACTTTCTCTTATTTTGACGCTCTAAGCGTAAAGACCTTTCAATAAATTATCACACATTCAACGAATATTTTCTAATCTCTCAAATTTCATCTCATGATTGTTTGCAGAGTGAACTAAGAGCAGTCACAAGTTTGGGTTTGTAATGAAGCAAGAATTCAAAGCATTTTCCAACCAAAGGAGATCATATTTTCATCTAATCATTGTCAAGAAATAGAAAATTGAAATTTGACGCGCGCGCTCACACACACAGTACATATATATATATATATGACGTTAGTCTGTAGCTTGAAAATGCAATTGAAAAAACTTTTGAAATATTGTTGCCAGTCATCCATCTACTTGTGAGAATAGCTTAAAAAAACATCTCAGTATAAATATCTTTCACGGTCATCTGAAAGTTCAGTCATAATCCGCTCAGTTTTATATAAAATGAAAAACTTATTTTACTCATCTAACGCTGAGTCATTCGATTTGTGCTATGAATAACAATAGGTACACAAAAAGGAAGCCCTTATCTAAAGATTTATTCAGATGCTGATGTTTCACTGCTTTCGTTATTATTTGTATATGCGTTCTTAGCAGTTCTTACAACTACCAAAGTAATATTCAGGTCGAGGTGACTTTTTGATGCCGATCAGTTCAAAAGAATTTGTTAAATATGGTCTGTTATGGTCTGGTCAGTTGGCTAATCAATACTATTTTTGCGCTATCCTTTCAATTTTAGGCTTCAGGAAATACTTAGGTTTTAAACACACTTTTAGATTTCTATGTTAAAGCATGCCATCTAGGGTGGACGGTTCGCAATTGTAGTTCTAGGTGATTATCAGGTGGACATCAGACAGATTCTCAATGTATCTCAGATTTCAATTTTCCAATAAGAGAATCTTATGCATATTTGTGGATGTTACAAACGAAAGGATAAGTCTACTAAGTTCCGTGCGCTCACCTTCCGGTGGTGCGTGTAAAAAGGCATCTTAAAAAAAAGAGAAAGCAA
Organism: Glossina morsitans morsitans; assembly: GCA_001077435.1. NCBI lineage: Eukaryota > Metazoa > Arthropoda > Insecta > Diptera > Glossinidae > Glossina > Glossina morsitans. The sequence goes on from CCAG010023089.1 coordinate 36,362, forward strand.
CAACAACAACAAATATCGTAAACATTGTAAAAAATAATATAAACAAGTCAAGCAGTTGCCTTTTCCTCTTCCCCCTGGCCACCTATCACCAAGACACATCAAAAACAAAACCGTTCATTGCGCTAACATACAACAACAATATTAAACATTTTCAAAACATCCTTTTTAATTTGATTTTACGTTTTATTTTACAAACAGAACAACAAAGTGTTTTCAATATACATTTCAATATAAACCACAAAATACACACAAAATGTCTGCAGAAGCAAGTCACTGCAAATAATAAACACCTTAAGGCTTTTGTTTTTTATGAGAGACCATAAGCCGAAACGAACATAACAGCGACTCATAAAAGCAAACTAATAAACATTTTTATACAATTTGGAAATTAATATTAAATAGAATCGCTAACACACATACCCATATACAAAAAGGAAGAAAAGAAAATTGTTTATTTTACCATTTTTTTAACGTGAAAAGAATCGTTTCTAACAAATCTCACTTCTCTGCAACTCTTCAGCGCGGTACCACACCTTCACATATTTCCCTCTCCCTATTATTTATTATTCTTTGCTTTGCTTTGCTTGTGTGACCATTACATTTATTATTCTACGTAAATTTATATTTGTTTTGTTGTTGTCATTTGTTTATGTAAGAATTGTTTTGCGAGAAATTGACGATTGATACGGTCTCTTCGGCAAAGAAATTTATAGATGATATCAGTTTTATGCAAGCATTTCTATCTCTCTCCCATTAAAATTAATAACCGAAGCCATTGTCTACTTGGATTACAAATCCATCATAAAATTGATTTCAGTTTTGCTTAACGCTACACCGTAACAAATTTTCTGCTCATGAAATTCAATTTTTATTGTTCAATTCAGTCCTGATAACGCAAGTCACGCTATATACAGAATTATGTTACAACCGTTGCTGTAATGAAATACAAAAGCAACGACGACTCGAATAAAAATTTCCAGATTATTTTTATACCCTACACCACATGTTGTGCAGGGTGTGCGGATGTATGTAAGACCCACAACGACTTAAGATAGATCCACCTTTTATTATACCTAGCGGTTCAGAAAATGATGCTATTCTAAGCTTATCTGCCTATTCGATGTCCGTCCATGGGTGTTTGTGTTCAACCTACGGGTCGCAATTTTTGAGATATTTTGATCAAGTTTGGTACACTGCTGAGTTTTGACCTAAGGACGAACGCTATTTAAAATGGTTCGCATCGGACCACTTTTTCGCCTTATTCCCTTTTTACTATTTTATGATGGTTCCAGTTTAATACAATTTTTAGGAAGTAAATTAATTTTGCTAAATTTGGATCATGCTATGTGATGCCTCCCACATGCGGACTTTCATCAAAAGTATGCCTTTGCATGAAAGTAATGAGTAATTTTTGATGCAAATTTTAGTTTATTACCAAAACGGGTGCAAAACTGTACAAGGCGAAGTGGTGTAGGCCATCTAATGAACGGCCTTGCCCGACTACAATGTTTTTACTTGTTCCGCTTATTCAAATGCATTGACAAGATTGAAGGGTCTTTTCTGTTCAATCGTAAAAAAGCCAAGTAACTATAGACAGCCTATAAGGAACTCGCTTTGAGATTGAAATAATGATGTCATCAAAAACCGACTGCAGTCTAGTATTTGTTGCGAAAAATATGAAAATGTTTCAGAGGGCGTTTCGAAAACGTGAAAAAGCCCAATAACAGGTAGCGTAAAGGAATTTAGAACTTTCAGGTAAACTAAGCTCTCTTCCGCCGATAAAAAGCAAAAAGTTTGCATTTGCGAAAAGACTTTCATAAATTTAGCGCAGCTTAGCAATAATAAGGTTATACGATGCAAATAAAATTCATTAGTTATTGTACAATAAATTTTGCCAAAATGTTGATAACTTTGTATCGAAACTTAAGAACGTAGCAATAAGTACGTGTAGCGGAAAGGAAAAGAAAAAAAGGAAAGTTCGAGAGAAATTTTAATAAAGTGAATTTCTTATCAAAAATTGAGAAATTTATTTTTGGAAAATTCTAATGAACCGTAACCAAGAATTACATGACTGAATATGAGTATGTAAAGCATATGGAAGAACGAGAGCAATTTCTTACTTTCTTCTCTCTTCATATAAACGAATTTTTGCATATAATTCTTTGCAAAGAAAGCCAATTATATCTCATAGGGAAGAAAACTCATACGTTATCGACAAACTTGACCTTTTCAAAAGACAAAGTAACTAGTATTTTACCACTTTCTCCATCCCTTGCCTTCAATTCTTCATTTCCAATATATGCGAATGCATGTGCTTTCGAGACGAGTTTCTTGGTTATTACGTATCGGGTTAAAAACTTTAAAATGTGCTTATCTTTGTAAAAGTTTTGCTACGTGATTTCTCTTCCAATTATATTCATAACATATTTGTACTAATAAATGTTCGCATTTTCGTTAGTGTATAATTCATTTTATTCATGACATGTAAAGTTCAGGTTCAATTTTTGATAAAACGTAATGCTTTCACGAAAAACATTAAGATAATGTGTAACGTCCTAAGATAAGTGAGAACGAAAACATGCAGAAACCTAAAATGCCATAAGAGATGTATTCGATTTTTTGAATGTTTGTGACGCATATGAAATCGCCTTAGCTATGTTCATTTACTCACATTACTCTAGTAAGGATATCCTCAAAATCTTGATGAAACTAAAATACACCCAATTCTTTTTTTACATGATTTTTTTTACACGAATTTGATTTAACGCGAGTTCAAAAGAAAGAAGAAGAAGAAGAAAAAATTCTTTTTTACACGAATTATTTGTTTTAACACGATTTATATTTATGAATTTTAGATATAATTCTCTTTTTCCAAAGAAAAATGTGTAAGCACGAAATAAATTAAGTGAACTCTAACCAGAACTTTTTAATATTGAGTATACCTAATTCTCTTTTTATACGTATTTTTTGGGAACGTATCCATCGTGTAAAAAGAGAATTAGGTGTATTTCATTTCAATTTTTTTCCTTTCACTCATCATCAGCGTTCAGTTACGAAAAAAGAAACCATTAACTTTTTTGTTTGAAATTTTGGTTGCCAGGGATCTTCTATTGCTAAAATCCCCGTTTTAAGAGGGAACGTCAGCTAAATTCCACCCAAAGGTACGCAGAAAACCCATACACAAATAAAAGGCAATATTTAAATGGACCGTTGCCGTCTATATGTCGGGAATGTTGATACGCATCTTATAAGATTCGATATTACATGCGATCGGGCGAATGGATTGTGGTTTGTTAAAGTAATGAACAAGCATATTGCATATTGTATGCTTGCATAGGCAATCATAACTTATTAAAAACCTGACTTGCTCCGACAAAAGCCAGGGAATGCTATGAACTTCGATTAGAATTGAAAATAGTTTCTATCTTGTTTGTTGTATTATCAGTGAATACTTTGTCTTAACTGACTTATCTACCTTGATTATATAGTAATTTATGATAAGCTATGAGCTTAGATATGTGAAAACACAGTTATCAGTAAGTAGGTTAAAAAACTTATTTATTGCTACACGAATTTTTAAAAAATATTACTATAATTAAAAAGAGAAAAGTTATCAATAAAGAGGACAAATGCCAATTTATCGCATTACTATCTAATTAAAATATGAACACTTGATTGAATAGTTGTTGTATCGAGTCAGATATTGTTTTTCAATCAATTACAATATCTGGGCAATGACGCCATCCATGTTTCCTCAAGCATTGCGTAGAACGATTAAAGTTATATACGAAGTCATTAACTACATTGTAGTTTCATTCTGTTAAATTATTTATGGTGTTTCAATTAGTGAAACTAACCGCCTTTTAGTATTAATTTTTATATACCGAATGCCGTCAAAGGAAGCAAGTGCATTCATTGCGTCAAAGCATTTGCGGTAGCCAGAAGGAAGCTTCAGTACATGAGTACTGATCGGCATGAAATTCTAAAACGATTTAAGCACGTCTGTCCGTCCGTCCGTCTTTCTGCCTATGGTACACATCTTGCTGGTCCCAAAAGTGAAGACATTGGTTTCAAATGCTGGAAAGTACTGCAACTTGTTGCCAGCCGGTTCATACTAAAAGTAAGCCAAATCGATCAAAGGACACGTCCACAGTATAGTGTGAAGTGAGAGCATCTCTTTTTAAAACTTTTTAAAAGTAAAAAATATATATTTTCTTTAATTGCTCCTAAACGGTAAATATTTACATATTCTGTTTTAATATAACAGTATAACGGTTATAAAAGATTCTACTGAAGTTGATTTAGTATCATATTCTGAATCGAATACATATGTCCGCCCGTCCATCCGTCCTGACCATGTGTTCAACATATAAGTGGCAGATGTTAATACATCAAAGTGTTGTAGCTTAAGGACGAACCCTGTTCGACTACACCATTTATGACCGCTTCACACCAAGCGCTCAATTTGCAAAAAACTTGTCATAAGAAAAAGGTTTGCAATTACAACTTGACAACGACCAATGAATCACCAAGGTTTGGCATACTAAAGAAATGTGGAAAACTTGAAAGCCTTGGTACTATTTTCTGAAACCTTCTCATACAAATGTTCTCACAAAAACTAAGCCTTTGTACGGTCACAATAGCTGGTTGGTTTTGTTATTGTATGAAGAAATAGGGCCCAAGCATCTTAACATCTAGACGTGCACCAAATAAATCCTTTTTTCTAGCTGCTATCCATGCAAGCATGACTTTTTTTTAATTGAAGCGGTACGTAAATGATGAACAGTACTAAGTGAAGTAGAGTAGTGTACTGAACACTCAGCTTTACCGAACTACAATGTTTTAAATTGTCGTTATTATTATCATCACTGATTACAATTGTTACTATAGAGTTAAAAGCTAATTATACTTGGTCTTTAAGCAATTGGTATTTAAATAAACTTTTTTTTTTCAATTATGGTCATAAAAACCATGACTTACTAAAGTAGATACTGAAAGAAAAATCTAATCTTTACTTTACCTAAATGATGTCAATAAATGTCCTTTCGCGAAACATACTATACTATTGGTCGGTTTGTCGCAATGTGCGCTTACTTATTGATTCAGGAATGATCACAACGTATTCTGTTAAAAAAGAAGTTAAGTGTGTGCTCGAATCGTGCTCATTTGCAAGCTCGATCGAATCCTTATTATAAAAGAATGGGTCAAGTCTTTCTCTCTTCTTCCCTCAATGCTTTTGACTGTGAATTTTTTAACGATAGATAGAGAGATAGATGGACGAATAAATCAACATGGATTCTTGCGCCTATCGAGAAGATATATTTTATATGTTTATACATATATACAGTGGTGACCCTCAAAAAAAATTGTATTTTTTCGCTTTGACTTTAGTGTCATTTTATGCCTTTGTTTTGTTCATACATACAGGAATACCTATCTATATTCATATGTGTGCTTTATAAACGGCAGGACGATTTTAGTATAACCAATACGATAGTAGCAGATATAAAAGTGAAACATTCTGCTAAATACCAAAATATCATTAGGTTGTTAGGTTGTAATTCTAGTTTCGATATACATTTTAAAATTTCTGTTTCTTTAAGATCTTGCGTAACTTTATGTAAAATGTATGGTGGGGGGAATCACGTTAAAACCAGAAACCTTCTTAAAAGTCAAAGTCTACCATCAATCAAGTTTGCAGGTTAAGTCACAAGTCAAAATACATGTCATTTTCTGTATTTTAGCTGAACTTTAACGACCTTATGCGTCCTTTTTTGCTTGACAAGTGAAGAAATGGCGGAAAATCGTACACAATGGGCTTTTCTGATGCTCCGTTTTATAAAAGACAACGATAAACTACAATATAGTCGCACAGGCGACTGTTGCACATATTGTATATTTTGCATACACGAAGCGAATTGCTTAAGAGAAAAGAGGGGAGAAAAACATGCTTATGCTTATAGAAACGCAGACATTTCACAACACAAGTCTCGACCTATAATGTAATGCGTGCAAAACACAGTTATTGAGACAAGCGTAACTTCAACTCAACATAAAAATGCCTACAAAACGGAACGTAAAGCTTGAATGTGCGCCAATAACACTCGAACTTAAAAAAAAAGAAAAGCAGAAGAAGAAGAAGAAGAGTGAACGATACTAAGAACACACAAGCCTCCATAAATCATGATGTGTCAAACTCAATTTAAATATTTGCTATTTAACTATGCAATGACATCAGCATTACACCAAATACACACATACGAATATTTCTTTAAAAAACTGGCAAGAAAATGCTGGAAACTTTCATTGTGTACCGTATAAGAACTCTTTTTTTTTTTCTGCCTGAAAAAGGAGAAAGTATTAAAATAACATCTTTCTCTCGTAGGAATTACTTTAAATAACTTGAGGTTTTTACATTTAAAACCAAAGAAAGCTCTTCGACTTCGCTTAATCAAACCATTCTTTTTTATCATATGCTTCTTCTTAATACGTTTACTCAGATTTTTTTTTCTTTCTCTTCTTTAACATTAACGTTAAAAGCATTTTATTTTTTAACTTCATTAAAAGAAACTTTAATGGAAATTATCAAACACACACGCACACACGCACACACAAGGATATATTAATCAAGTTTATATATAAACATAAATAATTATAACCCTTTTTTCCATTATTCGATAGTAATACAAAGCCAAGAATTCTCTTTCGATTATATTGACTTGTGTGTGTGGAGATCGTAAAACAACATTTGTATCCCCGAGGATATTCATTGTTCGATGCTTGTTTATAAGTTGTTGTATTTACGTTATAGTCTTCTCTTTGTTACACCAATCGATACTTACGGGAACACATTTGTAAACATGTGTGAACTATTTTACTCATAACGTGTTGCAATTAAATTTAAATATTACGCGTCCTGGATAACTAATGCTTCACAAGATCCCTTTCAACTATTTACCATTACATATGGTATAGAATTCTTTCTGCGTTTATTTGCAAAGTAGAGCACAACCCTTTATGCAGATTAGAAAGTTTCGTCACGTTTTCCCTTTAATGTAACTATCTTCTGCGAACTCCCCCTCTCTTTATCCCCATCAATTATTTGATGGCTTTTCTTGAGCCTTCACATTGTGATAGTTTTGCGGTTTTATGACGTAATTTTGTTAACGGATATAAGTGCGTGTTTATATGTACGTACAGGGAAAAAAAAAGAAAAGCTGACTGATTGACAACCTTCTGTCATTTAACATCGTGAGCTACGCCTTTGATATTTTCCGAGAAGACGCGCCAAGTTAAAGTAAGTTTTAGTTTTGAGTTATACGTGTGCAGACGTGTGCACTCACATGATTACCGCTGCTTGTATGCCTGTGTAGTTTCAAGTTGACAAACATTTCCTGACAGAGATTTCCAAACTTTTCGGTACAACGTTTCTATGGGGAAAATTATTTTCTCCAGCTTTCACACCTTTAGTTTATGAAAAAGAAAAACTGACGGCCGCAATTTTTCAAGACAAAATCCTGCCGAAATGTGAGTGTGAATATGTTCGTTCTAGTCGTCGCCTCACAATTCTAAATGTGTTAGGTAACAAAACAAGGAAACAGCGGCGCTTGTCCTCGTAGTACGACATTCCTTGTCGGTTGGCAAACTCTGCCGTAGAATAATGCATTTCTTTAAGTTACCTTTTTTTGATTGCTGTGGTTTAGTTTATCCTTTATGTTTATAATTAATTTGACGATGGTTAAGGAAACTTATTTTTCACCTCAAAACATCCAACATTATTAATTGGCATAAATTCCTTTGAGAGTTTGCCTAAAGAAAATTAAATTTTTTTCCCCTAATCTATCTGTCTGCAGGTAGCAAAGTTCCACGCATACTCTTTTAGCCTTTTTGTAGTAAATTGCTTTGTCTGCCTTTGAGAATATGAATAAGTAGATAAATACTATGGTGCTCAGTAACTATGTAATGTTTTCCGTAAAATTTATGGCGTCATCTTTCAACGATTTTCTAATTCTCCATTGACTTAAAAGAGTCCAACGCCATCTACTGTCATCAGCTATTTTAGAAAAACTAATTGAGAAGCCGATTTGATGTTTCTGGCAGGTTGAACCAGTTGACTTTGTATGATGAGTATATACGTCATGGTCAGTCCATCCGTCCTTGTTGGATTTCCTCATAAAATATTAACATTATTAATGTGGATTTTGCCATAATAAAGTATTTTAGAAAATATAATTTTGTCATTTTGTCAAATCGTTTCATTACAATAACAATTTTATATAACAAGTACTCTGCGTTTCATAAGAGTATATGCCGCTAAAGAGGTCGATACAATTAATTGGTTAAATGAAGGACGAAAATTACCATTAGGGCATGTTGTTGCCGCTAATAGCAAAGTATTTGCCAGCAATTGCTATAATTACTTTTTGATTCCCTTTAAAAACGAAAAATTTCATGGAAATGTTTTTGTAGAGACATAAACAAATAAAGTTTATCGTATATGCGTTTGCCTCAATGTTCTTAGATTTAATCTGCGTAAATCATGAGTTAATAAATAGCGTAAACGAAACGAAAGACAGCTAACTACTTAACTGCGTTAATTGCTATTGTGTTAACAACATCATCGTCTATTTTTTTTGTTCTTATCAATAATAATATTAAGGTATAATAAAATAAATCTTTATTTTTCCTAGCAACAGATCTCCTCATACAAATTAACATTAATTGTCGTCTTAATCTCTCTCTATAAATGACCAAAACAAAACAACTACTAAAACATGAAAACATGAAAACATTAAATAACTAAAATAACGGAGAGCATCACAAAATACATAGACAATTTTATTAGAATCCTAGAAACACTTTTTACAGTTTTATCTCTTTACAAATATAACATTTTAATGTAATGAGTTGAGTTCTTAAAACAAGAAAGGAAAACTTTAATTCGTTTTTCTTGTGCATCCTAGTGTTGTTGTTTCATGTATCACTTGTCAGAATCATAAGTTTATTTAGCAACTGTCTAATAGTGTTTGTATCCCATGTACTATTTTTATTTAATATAATACAGAACCATTATGACCGTTAAAGTTGCTGTTTTTGTTTCGTACTCTTGTTGTTGAGAGTCAGTCCATAAATGGATAGGAAGCTTAGTTACTTCAGTTGTCTGACACACGAAAAAGATTAAAAATCATAAAAGCACTCATCTAAAACAAAAGCATTACAACAACACAACACTATTACAATAGTATTAACAAACAAATAAAGAATTTGTATACGTCATAGGGCGAATCTTTGACACCCATCACTTCTATTCTATTGAAGGCATTGAATGTCTATTATAGGTTGGCAGCTACAGTTTTTATAAGTTTCTCAACGGATCGCTTTTCTTTCTTCTTCTTCATTAAAGTGAAGTATCTGTTGATTTGCAATAAGCTCAGACCGATAGGTCCCATGGGTTAAATATTTACGCGTGATAAGCGGGATTATGGACAGATGACATCAATTTTCAAAAATAATTTGTAGTCAGCAAGTAATTTCATCTTTCAATAATCACTTTTTGCAATAGTGAACTTTCAAACAGCAGACGACCGACGGACGTAGTCAATTTCACTTAGACCCTTTTGCTTAAGAATACATAAAATAAAGTTTAGCGAGTACTTCTGGATGTTACAAACGATATGACGGATCTAATATACCTGCATCTTCCATCTGTATGTACAAAGATTAGCAGTGAAGGCATTTACCTCTTAAAACGAATTGTTGTGTTTCCTATACGGGAGCAGAACTTTAACAATGTGTAGAAAAATTTAAGATTTTTGGGCATTCAGCTTAAGTCGACTTTAGGCGGTTTAAAATCGTTTACATCTCGACATACACATATACCCATAGTCCTTGCCTATCGACTGCTTTTTGAATTTCGTGTAGGTGTCTTTGTATAGTCGACCATGTGGGCCGTCAAGGCTTGGTGATAATTCTTGTGCACTTAATTTAGATGAGTTTCCAATAGAGATTTTGGGGTGCCATTAACAAATTCAACTGGTCGTCGAGTTCGAGGCCTGTCAGAAAGATCAATATTACTAGCAGCAAAGCTTCTTAGCCCACGTTTACATTTGTCGACCTTCAACACATTTCTATAAACGTAGCAAAATTCTTCTTGTGCTTGCTGTCGTACATGACCGTCACACATGAAATTCAAAAAGTATGTAAGGACGAATATGACCCTCAGATAGCTATTTTATTGCTGGATTATAAAAAGATTGATCCTTTTTCGAATGTATTCTACATATTTTCTGCTGTACCGAGGATTGCGAAAGAGTACGTGTTTCCTCTTGAACGATTGGTACAGAACTACTATTATAGACCTCTGACTTTTACAAAATTTTGGCATTTTGATGCAAAGATGAACTCTAACGAAACTCGATCCCTTGCTTCTGAAAACTTCACTTTTAAGATCAATATGCTTAAACTTTAAATTCATAGGTTTCGAGGAACAGATCAAGAAAATTGTTTTGGAGACATACCAGTGCTCCATCTCCATATTTTATAATAAACAAACGTCTCCTGTATGTCCGATTGGTATGCGGTATGGTTTCGGAAAGCTTCAGGCAATGATACACCTCTCTAGGTAATGAAACGCCCATCAATGTGCCAGTAAAGAGTGCTAGTAGTAGAAACTTTTGTTTACTTTTACTAAACGGCTGCTAATTTTTACGATCAAAGACGGACTCGGCGCACTTGCTTGAAATTCAATACTGTTTTCCTTCTTATTTATTTTTAAAGGTGTAATGAATATCCTGCAAGTGACGGGAGGGAAAATGAAATAAGTTAACATTTACCGCTCGCGTAAATATTCAGCAGCTTATTATGCGGCTTAGAGGAAATTGAAACAAATCTAATAAAATGGACCAAGAAACGGTCGTTACACAATGGTAATGATGGCGGCGCGTTTTTAATTTACCGCTTTTACTAGACGAAAAGAATTTACAATCGATTTGTTAGACAAAGAAAAAAAATAAAAAAAGTGCGGGGAAAAAGAGTGCAAGAGTGTTTTAAGTGCAGGACACGTAAATTACTTTTGCATATCCTTAAGTTGTTTTTTCCCCCAGAAAAGTGTGGCAGGGACATCAAACACTCTTCAGGACAAAAAAAAAACAAAAAAAAAATGTAAATTATTAAATTAGCATATTTTTTAAGCCAAAGTGAAAAAGTAACGAAAGAAGTGTTTTTCCTTAACATGGGAAATCAAATTTGCTGCCAGCCTTCCTGATGGCCTAAAAAACAATTGCATATTCAGGCAATGTATATATATATATATATATATATATATATATGTAGCATAAGCTGCTGTGTATAAATTAGGTACGTTTTTCGGGGAAAAATAAATTTAATATGTTTTTCTATACGAAATTCCCTTTAATTAAATGCGTAATTACATCGTTTTTTATTGCAGTTCCTTCCTTACTTTCTTTTTTTTTTTTTTTTTCTTTTTATAAGTTTTCGTTGAAAAGTTGCTTTGTACCGAGTAAGACGGCGATGAGTCCCTTTTTTTTTTTGAAAAAGAATTTTTTTTTTTTTTTTTCTACTATGATTTTTATACATTGTCCGCCACGCCAAGTCAGTAAAGCGTATCAAGTGTTTAGGTTGTTGAAAGTTGATCCGTGGACTTGTTGTTGTTATTGTAACGTAATATATTTGACATTTTTATTTGATTTTAATTTTCATTTCTCTCTCTCTAAAATGAAATGTTTGTTATTGTTGTTGTTATTGTCTACTAATTATTCTTTAAGCACATCTTTCTTAGGACAACTAGTTGACATTGCTATATAAGTTTGCTTGAATTGCTTTAATTTTCCTCAGCTCTTGTTAGTTGAATACATTTTCGATTATTTACTTACATCGGAAGCTTTCAGAAAATTCCTATTTGCCGTAAGCAATTTATGCCTTATAACTATTTACAAATCAAATAAGTATTGAACCGAAATGTTAATGAAAAGTTCTTGGGTGAAATGCAGAAGCAGAAGTTTTTGCAAAATTTCGTCCGAAAATATCGCAATAATTAGATGCTATAGATCGGAATTGAGAGAAGTCGTTATGATGATAATTAAGATTAGTCTAGTGATACAGTGAAACCTGTTTTCGTGCGGTTATTTGTTTTATAAGCTTTCCATATATGCGACTGGTTTTGTGAAGCTCTTTTTATGCGGAGAGAGACAGAATAGGTGAGCTTGGGATGGGTCGTATAGTCTTGCAGGTTTTTCCTACTGATCGCGTAAAAACAGGTTTACGTCTACATGTGATTATCTTTTTGTATTGTCCTTCTGTTATAAACATTGTGACGGTGCTTTTCTTATGAAGCGGCTTATAGCTGAGTTCTGGAAGAGATTTGTCACAAAACTTTCTTAATCCATAGGACTTAGATGGGCCGTGGGTGGCTGCGTTTTTCAGCAGCAAATCATCTTCTTCTGCACATAGATGGAACAATAGACAATTTACCTCAAAACCCAAATTGGTATGAAACTCTAAACTGACCAAACACTACACATCAATATATAACATTTTTAAGGTATTTTGATAACCGTTTAGACCATAGACGTTAAAAGCATTTGCAGCAAATTTCATTTTAAAATCTATTTTGAAGTTCTTTGCCTAACTTGGCAAGGGAATGGCATGCATGCTTGCATTCAAGATTTAAATCGTCTCAATAAGAATCTATTCCAAGTTTTCGATTAATGTCTGGTATTGGCGGTAGTGGTCGTAGGCGGATCGCATTACATGCAAATTTATCCTTTGAGGATGTCTGGTAAAAAGATTGTAAACGAGGCAAAGAGGCTACGCGATGGGAGAAAAGATGAAGAGTAAGAAGTGTTTATAAAGTCTTTTATGAGGAGGCTTTTATCTCAGTCACTATCGAGATTATCCGTCTTTCTCTCCTACCTATCGATAATCTTTCCTGCCTATATGTGCCTATGTGTATAAATTTTAAAATATTTCCTTCAATGTTCGCATGTAATAAGTCCACAATTCTCGACTTTCTTGACATAAGGTGTAAGCTTTAACTGATTTACTTTGTATGTGTTGATTCCGAAACATTCGAAATTAAGAAAATTATATAAATTACCAAAAATCTTAAAGACGTATATATTATGGCTGAAAATCCAAACAAAAAAAAAAAAAAAATTCTCTTTACCCTAAATGCTGTCTAAATAAATAGCGAAAATAGACAAAAATGTGCAAAATACTAGAAAAAGATACAATGAAAATTTTATAATATATACGTTGAAGGAAACGAATGCAAATACACTTGAATTTAAGAGAAAATTCTTCGCATAACAAGCATTCCCTTCCGCTGGACTAATGGAAATTGTTTTCTCCATGATATAGAAAATTGAAAATCCTACAGACAATGTGAATAAATTAAGACAAAAAGCAAATAGAACAGTCAGCAATCCTTTCGTCTGGAAAGAATCTTTCTCTCAGTCATACATAAGAAAACAATTCTTGTATTGTTAGCAGCTAATCTCTGCATTAGTACGAGCGACGAGTGTAGTAGCAAAAGTGTGTTCAAAGTAATGAACGAAAGCAATCGAGTTGTTTGTTACTCTTGTACGAAAGAGACAGAGAGAGAGAGATAGAGAGTATGAGAACATATATTTAATTCGTGTGCAAATTCGATACGATTGCTCCAAGCCATAGGGTGTAAATACTTAATTACGAATATTTTTACGTAGAAGGAGAAGCAAAATAAATTTCATTTTCTTATCTATTGTATATATAGCATATTAACAATTTATGCTGAAACGAATATTTTAAAATTGTAGTGACTGACTTTATGTAAGCATAACGAAAGTCTCGAAAGGTTTGAGGAAAAATTTATGTAAAAAAAAAGGAAAAAATAAATAAATAAATAAATTGAAAAGTATTTTTAAGCTTAGGCCCAGCAAAGCCGTTAATTAAAAAATTATATTTTACCTTTTTCAGGACAGGCGCAAGTCAAAGATGAATTATTGGGAAAACAAAACCTGATACAGGACAGTAGCAGTTTGAACCCTTCTGCCAACGGCAAATGAAAATCGAAAACCGTGAAATGAATTCGAAACATCAAAAAAAAAAAAGAAATTAAAACGCATAGGTAAGAAGGTTAAGTTATCTTTACGAGCGAATCTTTAATGCCCTCCATTATAATTGCGAAATATTTTATTAAATATCCAGTAAAAGTCGATTCGAATTATTGTTATTGTTATAGGAACCTTTTAAATGATCCTAAAAGCACTCCTATCGGGTTTTATATCAACACCTCTCATAGTCTGTAAGGTTAAGCTGTTGCTTATTTGCGTCACGGTTGTGGGTATAACACAATCATCTTCAAACCTGATCCGTGGTAAGGCCTTTCATTTTCCTATTTCCAAGATAGATTAATTCGACTTGAGATCCACATAGCATAAACCGAGTCCTGATATATATTTTTGTGCTTTTGCAAGCGGAAGTACATGTTTTACAGAACTCCCGCGCTTCCTCCCGTAGTGAATATAAAACTTGTGACAAAAACGTGCAACCTATTCAATGAATTAAAAAATGCATTGTGTCATTTAAAAACAGCCACGTATGTAAATATTTATATGAGTATGAAAAAAAAAAAAGGAGAGAAAACAAAGCAACAATCAAATCACAAGAGGGTTACTTTCGGTCTCGTTAGAATTTTAAAAAATGTAAAGCAAATTTAAACAAATAAGATACCTTTCCATTCATCTTGAATGCCCACCAACTGTGATGAATATAAAAAAATTGTTGAATCCTTTGTCGATTGTGCACGTGCAAGTCTAAAGTTGTTGACAACAATTTATTGAATTTATTCGTTCTATCGAATTTATGTGATTTGGAAGTTGATCAGCCAAATGAACGGACAGATGGACATGTACAATTCGGAAAAATGTCAGAAAGTTGCTTGTGCCAGAGGTGCAACATGACGTACTTACACGACGCCGGGCTCAGTCAATATGCAAGAGGAAGATTAATGTGAAAACGAAAGTCATTGGCAGGAACGACTGGCATGTAATCAAAGCCATGATTGCCTGGGGAGTTTATGTGGCGCACTTTATTAATTTTGGGCGACTGTTTTGATAATATTTGCTTTCCGGTAATTTATTTTTGAATCGCGCTTAGTTTAGCGTAAACGACCTTTAAGGCTTTACTTTTATGATGAACGAGAGATTCACGGTTCACTCGTTTGTTCATGGGAACCGGATAATGCATTTCTAAAATGCCATTTTGTCTGTATGGAATTTTTTGACTTATACTTAACTTAACAACCACCAAGAGTGTTAGGTGTTGAAAGTCCGATCCATCTCGTCATTTTTTTTTTGCTTCCTTATGCAGTTCCTGCAGTTGTATAGCATTTTATATATCATATAAGATATCATAAATCTTTATCATGAACCTGAATGCTCCGAAACGATCTTCATGACTCCACATTCCTTTCAAACCTTCTCATTGTCGCACTAATTATTTAGTCCAGCTCAGCTTGCCAAGTAGTCTTTGCAATAGTAATTATTCCCGCTTTGATCACTTTACTGATTCTATTAATACAATTGTCAATAAATTGTCATTATGACGCAAATATTTACAAATTTGAGAAATGGGGACACAGGATAATATAATCATAGCGTATGAAATACTGAAATAAATGCTAGAAGGCTGGATTTATAATGATTTTATATCCATTGCCGAAGGATGGAAGGGCGCTTCAGAGATCATATAGAGAGTATATATATATACATTCTTGATCAGCATTAAATTCTGAATTGATGGTGCGTTGTGGAGTCCAAATTGATCAAAGCCTGAATGCCAGTAGTAAAGCGTAGAACGAACGCAACCCCGTTTCTCTAAGCAAAAATTGATGGGTTTTTGCTCATTACTCACAAATTATGAGAGATAGGAGCCTGAAATTTTCTACATTTACTCCAAGGAAAACTATAATATTTAAGGGAATGCCTACCACGAACTTATAAGCGATTACATTTTCTTTTTTTTTTTTTTTTTTTTTTTTAGATTTTGTGCTCATTATGTTCATAAGGGAAACCAGTTCAAAATTGTTTTGTACATTCCCCAAATGGATAAACATGACGGACACCACGACGTTGGTTTAATTTTTTTTAATAATATCTTTTACTGAGCTAGAAAGTGAAAGATAAGTTTTATCCCATTTCTTTTTTTTATAACCACAAAATTAAAGCAAGGGGCGCTAAAGATTTCAATATGGCGGTGTGTGGGTATGCGGACTTGTTATTATTAGTATTATTACTGTTGTTATTGTTATTATCATTGCGCATCTTTTTTCTTGTACAATGTAGTGTTTTTGTTGTTGCTTGAATTATTTTTGTAACTTGTTTGAAATGAAAAAAAAAAAAATAAATAAATAAACCGTTCATTTTCCCAATTGAAAATCGTAAGCCTCGCAATAGCGTAAAAAGTCACTTTTTACTTTAAAAAGTAATTTTTGAACTGTTGTTATGGCACGCCTATGCTATTCATTTAATTTGTATTGTGGTTTTGTTCTTATCTACATGTATATATATATACATGTATATATAGATAACTAGTGTAATCCCTAATCGTAGAAAGCCGACGCAGCTATTGCATGAACCCATCGCCAACCCAATCGTCTTGTATCATGAATTTATTATCCAAGAGTAATTACGCATCTCATACGATTTATTGTACATGCACTCGTTGTTGGAGAGAAAGAAAGTGATTTGTAACCAGACGAAATAATAATCAAACGTTACCACAAAACAGTAAAGGTTTAATAGGCAACAACACATTACACGATACTAAAGCAAAGGATAAAAACAAAAAAAAAGGACGAGCATATACAACAAATTGTTGTAAATTTCATAACAACTGTTACAAATTCCATAACGGAATGATTTCATTAGCAAAAAAAAAACAACTTTACAAAGTAAAGAGAGAGATGGAAGGGGGAAACCCTCTTACACGACGGTACCAGCACATTTTTAAATGTGATTGAATTGCTAAGCCTGACAGGTCCTTTCATTTTTCTTGCCCTCTCAAATCAAATTTGCGGTTTAATAAGCTAAAATAGTTCACTGAGCAGAACAGTGCAAATCATCTGCAACAACATGTGTCCGCAAATGTCTTACAGTTGTTTTCTTTTTTTTGTTTCTTTTTTTTTTTTTTTGCTTTCCAAATACAAATTGATAAAATTTGAAATAATTTTGACACATGTGGCAAAAACAAAAAAAAAAAAAAAAAAAACGAAACAAAAAGTATCAAAACTGTTTTTAACAATAAACCTGAGGGTTTCTCAAAATACTTGTTTTGTATATCTGATCTAAGATTACATGTATGCCTGCCCATACGGGCGCTGCATATGTGTACATATATGTGTGCGTGTGTATTGTGACACCTTTGTTGTCGGGAGTAAGGGTGAATGGGAAGACTTGTTGTTTTAAAATATAACGCAAAAGAGAAATTGTCATTGAAGGATATTTTAGTTTTAAGAAAATCCCAAAAAATTGATTTTGTGACCTTAACAAAAGATTGCAACGTTTGTGACATACATACATATATACAAGGAACGTAGTACAAGAGATAAATTTAATTTGCCCATAGAATAGAATCTTCTCTCAACAACAAGTCCTCGAAATCTTTTAAAACAAATAATCAAACAACATTTTTCAATAAACAAAAACAGCAACAATAGCAGCAACAGCAAGCAATAATAATGGAACATTTTCTAGGGTTAGCTATGCACACACATACACATACACACACACACATACATCCACTCGACAAACACAAAAATATTTTCAACATGTTTCCTATAAGCACTCATAATGTGATTTATTGTGTGAACGAGCATACACATCCATCCTTTTGCTTCGATGTATTGAAGAATGGAAAAATGAAAAATCCTTTGGACGCTGCTATGTCGCATGGTCACTTTAATTTTTGAATTATTACATGTCCGTGCACATTCACGACGACAACGACGACGACGACACCATCTCACAGCAAGACGTGAAGCAGTTTTCATTATCAATAGACACAAAGGGGATGTTAAATACATTTGTATTCCGCCTATCTATCTACGTGTATGCATATATAAAAAGGGATGTTTGCTTAGATATGGAAACGGCAGACCGACCATCAATAGAGTAAAGTCGGCGTAAATTGTAAAGAGCTGAGGATTGCGTACCTTTGAGTAGATATTAGCGGAAGTGAATTATGTCTTTCAAATAATGTCATTTATTGAGGTTACATAATGATGTACTACTACTACTACATCAATAAAGTTTACATCACTAACAACATGCTTTCATTAGAATCAACTAAAACAACGTATGACAACGTCCACTTAGGCTTGTTTTCCTTTTTCCTTTAAATTCTTAAGCTTGACTTAATGGCGTTGTACCCTGTTGTCGCCTTTGATTCCCTTTGATATTCCAGAAATGCTTTGACTACATTTAACCAGAGAGGCATTACACACATAAAAATGAAAAATGTTGTGTTTTTGTGCGCATAAGGGGAGAGTGTTCACAGCTTGGGCTGGCTAAGTTCCAATCAAACCAAAGTTCGGTAAAAGCAAAGACTTCAACTTAAGGTTTTTGTGCCGTCGTCGTTTTAATGGGTGCTCAGAGGTGTAACGGAGCGGAAAAAAGGCACAAGTCAATACTTCTTCTTCTTCTTCTTCTTGTTCTTCTGCGACTCGGAAAATCAACAACATTGACTTACTGAATTGACTAAAAAGTCAGTGATATATGGCGCTACCTATCTTTTAATTGCAATTAAGAGCAATGGTAACGGAAAACTCATTTGCAGCGTTGTTGTCAGTGGTAATGAAAATTCACAACGCTTTTACTGAACACATTTTATATTTGTCTTCTTAAACAGTTGATCAAAATAGTTCGTGTCCCCTTGAACCGTTCGGCACTGCTCCTGTGTCAGACCAGGATAGGAACATATTTCCCGTGTATGGACACCAAGCTGTAAACGCTGCACAAATCTGATTGAATCCGTTCAGTGAAATTTTTTGCTTTTTCCTTTACTTGGCCTAATGGCGTTAACGATCGTTGGTTGACTTATGCTGGTGGAAAGATAAAATTAATCAAAAGTACAACTTCTGGTCCGCTGTTGTTGTAAAAAGGCGGCTCGTTTAACTCACAACGTTGGGAATTTACATGACATTCTTGTACCTTTATAATTATTCCTTTCAAGCCTATGAGATTTTCTTTTTGGGAAAGTTAAAGAGCATATTAATACAATCAAAATGAAAAACCCAAAAACCACCCTTTATACAAACCGTTATTTTACGCATTTTGACTTTTGCTGTTTTTTTTTTCTTTCGATAATCCGAGATTTCATTAAGAGACTTGGAAGTTGTTCTGTGTGAACATAATTACTGAATTTTTTGATGGACTTAGTGTCAGCTTAGATATGTGATTTTCCTGATTGTCAACGACAATTTTAATTAATTTCATTTCAACTTTTCCATAGGCAGCGATGTCGTCTCCTAGAAACTAAGCCAAAAGTGTGAAATGTTAATTGTTTTAAAATATACCCAATTCTTTTTTTACACGAACTTTTTTTACACGCATTTTTTGGGAACGTATCTATCGTGTAAAAAGAGAATTGGGTGTATACCTGAATGGGTTGAATTTAAAAAAACCGTTTTAACAGGAAGTAGAACGAAAGCAGAATCAAAATGCAAGATCAAGTCGTGGCGAGGAAACCTATTGCCAACATTTAACTAATATTGAAATTCAAAGTTTCGTTCGCCATAAATATCTAATCAAAGCGAGCATTAGCTACAAAAGCTTGAGTCACTTATGCATGCAGTGGCAGCATCAGTAGTGACAATAACAATAACCGAGTACTTTTGCCAAGTTGTCATTTCCACCATCTTTCTGCATGATCGGAAAAGATCATTGGACAAGTTCAGTGGTAGTCGTATACCGACTTTCCAAAAGAATGCGTTTTGTGAGAAGTGGTTGAAAAAATGGTCCGATTTGGACTATTTCCAATAGCGTTTGTCCTTTGGCGAAAACACCACGATAGTAAAAGGATAAAAGGTATATATCCGCACAAACTTGATGCATCGTCGCACCACACTTAGTATAAAAATTTAATATCTAAAACCGAGCAAAAAGATAATAGGAAGCAGAAAGCGGTATTCTTAACGCATTAACTACATTTTACGGAGAATTGAAATCATTTTTCTTTGAAGAATGCTCTAGCACTTCTTTAAATAAATGCTTGCAAATTTTCTAACAAATGCAAACTGCGACTTTGAAAGTAGGAAAATACCAATATTTTCGAGCTTCCAAGTTTTTCTTTTTCACCTCTTGTGAAAGCGTTTATGGACTTGTAGGGTTCTTCTGTACCATACACGCGCGGGCACAATAGGGATCGGGAAAGATTGTAGGAGTAGAAGAGTGGAGACAGGAAGTAGCGTTCATGAACGTTCGTCCTAACAATGGAGACATCGGCTACGGTGGGAAGGTACTACTGCTTGTAGCGTGTTTTAAAGGCGAACAACATAGTTAAAGAACGACGGCCCGCGGGAGTTTGTTTTGCAGTAGGTAAGAGTGGGGTAATGGATGGGAGCACTGAAAAAGACGTGCAGTTGTGTTAAAGGACTTGATGGATAGATCTCTTCGATCCTCCACATTCGGCCGATGCTCAAAGATATCGAAAGTTTTGGGCAAACTTTTGCCGCCCATCAGCTCCTGAACCTTTCGCTGTGTGTCGTTGAGGGTCTGCAGGGGGTCTGAGTGGTTTGGAGACTCCCGCCCACACATGTGCCTTATATTCTAATTTACCCGGATATAGGCGGCATAAATTGTACGCATATCGGCCGCACAAGCACAATTTTATTTACAAGTCCCGACAATAACACATTTTTAAATTGTGGCAATATTCCTAATTTTTGGTGGGGTAGAGTGGATTACTTGAAATACCCGCCCATAATCATTTTCATCTACATTAAGCGGCTTCTTTTATTATATATCGCAACATCTGACTCATCATCTCTTGCTAACGTTATAACGATTGTAACGATTACTCTTACTCTTGAATGAAAGAAACGATTCTCAAATTTAATGATGAAATTCTATGGCTTTCTTGCTAATTAGTGTGAGAAGTGCCCGTTAAAACAAAGCCAACACAACAACAATTATTGATGGCGAATAGTAAGCGGAGTTTATCCACAATCGTCCTACACTCTGTTTCGTGCCACCAGTTAATGAAATGAGCAAAAAAAAAAAAAGAAAAAAGAAAGCCGAGAGTTAATGACGAGTACCGGGCAGCAGTAGAGAAGAAAGTTCATGCAATAATTATAACATTCGACTTAATATTATTGGGCAATTTGCCCTTAAAGCAAATTGTGAAAATTAACTTAAGCAAAAGAAAGATGGAAAGAAAACACGGACAACGGGGAAAGAGTAGAAATAATAATTAAGTTGAAAAAGAGAAGCACACACATAAAATTCATAAAAATTAAAAACGTGTTGAAATGCTTTTCTCTTTTGTTAATAATAATAATAAGTAAACAATTTTAATGAAGTTAAAATTTAATAACATTATAAAGCCTCTTTTTCTTCTTCTTCTTCTTCTTGTGGAATTTCATTAAAAGAAAAAGAAAAACAGTATGCAATAGTAAAATTATATAAAAAGAAAGAAGCATATGCTGTTTTCAAATGAAGCTATAAATTATAGAAAAAATTTCATAAAAATTTCAGAAAAAATGCAACAAAAACAGAAAAAAAAAATAATCAAATATTAAGGGTAAAAAAATCGTATATAACCTACGGCACAACAAGTAAAATAAAAACCACTCTTTCCGTAGATGCTTTCTTTCTATTCATATAACATTATCCAGGTTTACTACTTACTTACTAAAGGTGGTCATTGCCAGGAGCAACAGCTTGTTTAGCTTGCGACTAACAAAAACGAACAAAAAACAAAAAAGAAACGAAAACGCAAACGAAAACATAAAAAAGGACGAAAACATTTTAAAGGTGTAGCCTTTCATTAGAAAACAAATGACTCATAAACAATGAAACCAGCCCACTGAATATTTTGCGCCCGTTTGTTTATTACCCGAAAAAGGGAACAAATAACAATAATAATAAAAAAATAAAAAAAAAATACACACACAGTTTCATTTTCGTTTGTGTGAAAAATCTAGGAAGAAAAAGAAGACTTTTCCGTGTAAACACAGCAGACAAAGAACTAACTACTACGTCGAGCAAATATGATATTTATGAGTTTTTAATAAAAGCGAAGTCCCACTGTGTTATTAACGAAATGAATTGTTCGAAAAATGTTAAGAAACATATTTGACTCGTGTACGAAATTAGAAAAGATTTTTCATCTTTGATACCCACTACTCAGGGTGTGAGGTGTCGTTGCAGTTCTTGCAACCAACCCTCACCCCCCACAATAATTCGTTTTTGTCCCTACGTCCCGATGTCCCTATAGAAAGTGACCGTCAGCAAGACATAAGGAAAGATAAAAAGAGGAAGGGAAGCGGCCGCAGTGTAGTATATGTGTGCCCAATCAGTAAGTATAATACCTTTAGCGATCGAAAATTTTACCGCACAGACATGATAGTAATTCAGAATTATTCAAAGATTCCCTAAGGACTTCGGCTGTACGGATTCTGAAAACGCTATAACACAAGCAACGCTTTAAATTTATATCGAAAGTTACGTCGAACATATCGTGAATTCATAGGTCATCTATATTACTAATGCTACCTCAATGCAAATCTCATTGGTCTTTGTTATCATTATACTGATCTCTCAAATATAACTTTTATGCCTTGTATTGTAATATAGTAGGCAAACTGTAGAGATCTACTGTGCTCACCCTTCAACTTGTATTCTTATGAATCCCGCGACGTTTTTTCTTTAGTATGATCAATCACTCTATTCGTATAACCCGATGACGGCCAGAAAGAAAAGCAGGAAAGAGAAAGAAAGTAGGGAGATGATGGCCGCAGTTCAGTAGGTATGCCCCCAATCAATAATATTAAGACTTTATCGACTGAGCATTCGCTATAGCTACAACCAAAGAAAACTTTACCATACTTTGGAGTTAAGCCCGCGAACACTGACTTGGCAGTCGCGGTTCTTACCTACTCGCCTACTTAAGTGGAAGTAATTTCGCACCGCGTTGCGGAGCTCGGACTTATGAAATGTTCTCCAAATATTTGATTATATCTGATTGTACAGATGGTAGCGCATATGCACCAGAAATGATGAGACTTTCTTTCGTTCCTTCGCAGAATTCGTATGAATCGGCATCTGAAATACCTATATTTTTCAGATGGTACCTGAAGGAGCTACGACAGGTCTCGAAATCAATTGCGGGCTCCTTCGTAGTTCCAATAGCTTGTGTGCTATGCCGGAAAATTTAATAGATTTTTTAGCTTGCCGTCGCCCTGCGCTGGCTTGCTTAGTTTTTCTGCGCCCATTGCGATACTAGGCTCGTCGTTACGCCACAGAAAAGTTTCGGACCTTTTATAGTCCTCTCTCTCTCTTGTTAGCTATCTTGTTGGCTAAACCGTCAATTCTTTCGTTGCGTCTGATGTCTGAACGTCCATGTGCCCGTATTGGGTGCACCTCGTTGGGCTTCTCTTGCTCATTTAGGGCTTATTCTTCATCCTTTCAGAGCCTTTAAGACCGGAGCGAGTAAATGTTGATTACTTCTCTACTGCTTTGCCTCCTTCAACATTCTGATGCAAATGTAGAATATTGATGCAATTAGTTCGTACCTTCCTACACATACCATCAAATTTTGGAATAGGATAGAAAAGCGAACGTCGTCTACTACGCGTGAAACGTAATGAGTTTTCAGAATATTTGTATTAAGAATATTTCATGCTACTGCAATATCAGATATTTCTCTTCTTTTAGTTAGTAATTTATAATAAATTATTCTAAGCGATTGCGTATCCTAATAAATCCTTTAGTAATCCCTGTAAATATTTCCTATTGAACACATGGAAGGAAGGAAAAATGAGATTTGTTATTAAATCTTGTACGTTTCGAACAGGTACGAGTTTATGTGGATGTAAAAAAAATGAAAATCACGTAATAGTAGAAGAGACCGAAAGAATTTTAAGACATTTATTGTGCGAAGTAATTAAGATTTTTTTAAAATTGTTGCTGTTGCTGTTGCTGTTATTTTCTTTAAAAGGCAGAGAGACATAAGTTTCACTTTTAATTCCTTTTTCCAAAATTTATGGCTAGTGTTGTTCGTACACAAATGGCTTTTAGTCTCCAGGTATACATAACTGATTGTCTGTTTGTCTGTCTATATGTTGCGTATAAATTTCTTATGCAAATGAAAGGAAAATAAAAACGCAAACACGCAAACGAAGTTTTAGTAGAGTTTGGTTCTTCCTTTTTCCCCGTGCAACTATATAGAAAATTGAGTTATTTTTTTTTTTTTTTTTTTTTTGTTTTAAACGCACAGATTATTTCAGGGTAAAGAGGTAAAAACGAAAAAAAAAAAAAGAAGAACATAATTCACTTCGAATGCCACAAGTAATCCTTTCGAAGAAGATAGCCAGCCAGCCAGCCAGCCAGGCCAGTAAGTGACGGTGGCCGAGAGTTTTGTGCAATGTCAGCACAAGAGTAAGGAAAGGCAAAAAAAAAAAGAAAAAGTTTTCTATGAAAAAGTTGGTTGAATATATAATGAGCGGCATAAAGTTAATTTTTTGCCACATCTGCATTTAATAATTTTAATTACTTACAAGATAGGAAACTAATCCATTACATTTAGAAAATGAAAGCAAATCCCTAAGGATTTTCTAAATATTATTTAAAGAGCAGAAAATTACAATAAAACTTAACATTTATGTGAGCTTTATACCTTTTTAAGCTCACTCCCTCTCTCTCTCTCTCTCTCTCTCCCTGTCTCTGTCTCTCTCTCTCTGTCTTACTCCTATTCCTATTCCTATGTTTGCTTCAACACACATGACAATAATAGCTTTTTCTTTTCTTTTCTTTCTTTTGCCCTTAGTTTAGTGTAAACTAGTATTTCCGAATGTGTGCATATGTATACATGTGTGTGGGCAGGGAATAATGACACGATGAGGAGTGATAAGTAGTTTCTTTTTTTTTTTTTTTGGTTCTTTTTGTTTTTCTACTTTTTCAATTTCATTTTAAATTCTTTCATCATTGCATTGCGCAGAGAGTCTGTATGTGTCCGTATGTCGTCGTTCAGGTCGTTCTGCTTTTTTATATTTATGACGTTACATGAGTCTCGAGCGTCGTTTTCATTTACAATCAATCAAATGTATTAACGAGAAAATCCCTCTTGATGTTCTGTTTGTTAGCGTAACGTGTAACACGGTTACATTAAGTGATGTCCTGTTGATTGTTATTTTTTTTTCCTCTTTTTTTTTTTGTCTTTTGTTCTTCGCTTTCTGGTTATTTGGTTTGTCTGCAACAAAGCAAACAAAGCACGTAATTTCGATTAGGTCACACACAATCACGCCAAATTCCCCCCAATGACACTCACACACACTGTCCTAAACAGCAAATGTTCTCCAACTAAGGAAACTGGGATTTATTTATATAACTCGCTAGAACTGATTACTAGAGGAGTAACTAAATATTTGTTTGATTTTAGAAATTATTTATGAGATTTAATTAAGTTATTAATTTCGTGATTGAAAGAGAACAAAAGCAAGCAAATACCAGCAATTACTAAGTACTATTAAGTACTTTTGTTGTTTGCTTATGATGACGATGTTATCCTCGCAATTGCATAAAGTGTGTTATGAAAATTTAATTACATATATATTTTGTGTGATTGTGTGTGACAGTCTAGTTTCTATGAAAACGAAATTAATACAAAGTACAAAGGTGTCTTTGTTATATCCACTTATATTTGCCTTGCTAATCTGCGTTGTGCCACGATATCCTCATGAATAACAGATTTGGTCTTTAAATTAAAAAATTTAATCATGTGCGAAAGAAATACGAAAAGACGGATGTTTTCTGTTTTTTTTTTCAAATTTCAGAAACAAAATATTGTTATATCCTACATCGCTTCTGATGCAAGGGTATATTAAGTTCGTGCGGTTGTATGCAATACACAGAAAGACTTGAGACGGACTCGCGTTTTGTTATATCAATCAAATCAGGTTCATTTTCCGATTCGATCTAAGCTTGTCTGTCCGTCTGTCTAACATGTTCTATTGCCTTCAATGTACGTATTTTGATGAAATTTGCTACTCTGACGTGTTTGTGTCCACGGATGAACATTATTGAAGTGGGTTGGGATTGGATCAGAATACATGAGGAACTATAGAATAGTGCAGTGTGCTTAATAATGGGCTGTACCCCACTATAGGGGTTTTACTTGTTTTTACTATCGAAACACTTTTCTTGTTTTTATACCCCACAC